>ML825225.1:156922-206274 GCA_009831015.1 Picea engelmannii | reverse complement strand
TACACAATACAATAGAGACACAGATTTACGTGGTTCACCTAGTGTGGGCTACATTCACCAGAGAAATTTCCAGGTCCTTCCTTTATTATTATCCAACATATGAAGGGATACAACCTACAACAAACCCGCTGTAACTTCCTCTTCTTTCTCTCACAGTCTCCTATCTTAGAATACAATATTCACCATCAACCATAGCTGCAATACATTTCCCTCATAAAAGAGGGTTTCCTTCTAGGGAAAAAAAACCTAACATAATCTCTATCGTTAGATCTGCGACCTTATAATGAACGGTCCAGATTTACAATGAAATTACAATATACATTTACAAGGCAATTTTTCCTTCCGGGGCTTCGCCCCCGAACCCCCATCGAGGGACGATGCCCTCGAACCCCCACTGGGGCCCCGCTTGCTCCCAGACCCCCCAGTCGGGGGGGTAGCCCCCCTAGTCGGGGGGATATCCCCCTCGAACCTTGTAGAGGGGGTACCCCCCCTCTGCACTCCCCCGTGTGGAAGAGTGTACATACTTCTGGGGTGTAAATACTTCATGGGGTATAAACATGGCTGAAAGTAAAAGACGTCTGAATCAGGAAGATAATCAGGCTCCACAACCAACACATTCACGAGTGATGGATGTGATTTCTATGCCTCATCGTCGATGATTGAATCATTGAAGGCGAAGTTAGCTGAGATAGAGGATAATATTATAGAGATAAAAAATGAACTCTTGTAGAACCAAAAAACACAACATTTGGGATGTGACATGGAGATACAAAACTTGAAATCTCATATCTCATATCTCATCTTAAAGAATGCATTAATATATCCGGGAAATAATTGAGGGATTGACAACTTGAGACTGAAGTAGAAAAACTCACGGGTCAATTGGCTGAAGTTCAATCCCAATCGAAATCACAAAAGGCATATTTTGAACGGAATATGGACACTCAAAGAAGTATAAGAAGAATGTGGAAATGTTGAAAAAGCTAGGAGAAGATAAAAGTAAATTTCAAGACATATTTAAAAATTATGCAAAGAATGTTAAAGAACTAGAGAAACAATTAAAACATGTTACTGCTGCATCTCTAGAACAATCAAAAGCCTCTACAAAAGGAAAAAGAGACTTTACTGATTTTTCTTAATCTCAAGTGAAGGGTTTGCAGAAACCTCCCAAGCAACCTAGAGTTACATAATAACATTTGTTTATATATAATGTCTATGTAAATATATTTAAAGATGTAATATATATCATTATCTCAACAATTAATTGACAATGTATTTTATTTTATGTAGTTAATGAATTCAAGGCCATTTATAGTCTTCATTTTATTTTGTATTAAAATACAATTTTTATTAATAGAAAATTGATTTTAGTCCATTGATGGTTCTCATTTTATTTGGTCTTAATGGACACATGTGATTGCTAATTAATAATTTTTCCTTTTAAAAAATCACATTTTTATTACTAAAAAGAAAATTACATTTCAAAAATGCATGCCAACTGATAAATTAGCTCACTGCTACTTGAAATTGAAATCTAATAAAAGGGTTGAAATATATAGTGGTTTGTGGTTATAAACATGTATGAGTGTGTATAGTTACATATCAAAGCCTGTAATACTTTCAAAGTTACTTGAGGTTGAGTTATACACATATACACCACCATCATCATCTTGTTTGCAAGATGTTTGAGTAAAACATAAGAAGTTTCCTATACTTGACATGTTGATATAATAATGGGAATTTCATAATTTTATCTTTGTTGTTATGAATATGAAACATGTATGTATCAAGTATACATATGGCTTGTAGAACAATAATTGTGCATGCAAATTACAATACATACACAACCTACAAATGCAACATTTGCCCAATTTCCTCCACAATGGTAATTTTCATACCATGACCATTCATAATTCAATATATATATAACTAGCACTTAACACACACACACACACACACACACACACACACACACACATTTACACACACACACACACACACACACACACACACACACACACACACACACAAGCATTCTTGCATAAATACCCTACTAGGTATGTTCATATACACAACAATACACAACCACAATATTTCACTTGTCGCTATAGCAGGAAAACCCCCCTATGGACTACACTAGGGTTCAACATGTAGGATGATCTAACCGTCTAAAATTCGCCTACTCTTTAGACTACCCCGAATATACCCCACATTCATACAAGAAATACAAAGTAAAAAGGATCCGGTAACTCTACCTTAAACCCCACATCTGGTGTCGATCCTTTCGCGTTTGATTGCTCCTCGACTACAAGTCTCCTCCCAAGGCCGACCTGCATTCACAAAAAGACAAACAAGAAACTACAAACATGCATCTCATATATGAATTAGATGGCTAGATGTCAGTATAAAACATAAATCAAACATAAAAATTGAACACATCATATTTCAGGACAGAAAAAGTATTCCTTTTATTGATATCACAAAGTTTACTTACAATGAGATCGACGACTACTTCGCGAACCTGGTCCAGGCTCCTGTTCACCAATATCCAATTGTGCTTCCACGTATCTTTCTCCTCTCACACTTCTTCTAAGGAAATGACATAGGCTTATGATGGAGGGAAAATGGCAAGAATGAGAATTCTGATGCAAAACTCACAAGGTAGCTGCAATTATATGGGGCAAGGAGGGGATGTGAAATGGACAAAGTTTCATTGTTCTTATGCTTATGTTTTGAATGAGACCCTAACACCTCCTTTTATATGACAAAAGGATGGTTATTCAGTTGGGTGACGGGCTATAGGAGGTGAGACAGTTGGAAAACTACCCAATAGCTCGTAATCTCAATGAGTTCCTTGCAACTTTTTAATTTTTGCAACATTTCTGGGTATACGCGGGCTGTAATGGTGCATCTAGTGTATGTACATGAGCTGTAGTGGTGCAAAAAGCATGTGCATGCAAGAAGTAGTGGTGCAGGGTGCATACATCTTCAAAAATACAGTTTTTAAGAAGAGCTGCTCAGTGATGGCTTAACAAAAATAACAAGTAAGATGGCCTGATGCCAGGTATGCATGCATGGTGCAATTTAGGGTTATAACACTTGTGGAATCATTAATCTATAATCTATCATTATAAATCATTTAAGAGTCGAATATGTAACAATACATATTAGTTCATGCATGTAACCCCAAACCAAAATGTATATTTCATGCTTCATCAAATTCTGGGGATACAACAACATATATACAACCTGCATTTTTCCCTAACAGGGAGTGCATTTTTCTCAATGTCCTCTTTTCATGAAATTTCATAAGGACATAGTGCATAATGTGGATAATTCATCTAAAGATATGGTTTTTACCTAACATTATTATTTCAGGAAGTTATAATGCAAATCCTAACACAAGGCTTTCATTTTTCACTCTTGGGTGTGCATTTTACAACATGCCTTGTTTTCATGCAAAAAACACATAATTTCAATTTTTGAGTATTCATTTTAATCTTAAGGAATACATATCTCATCTTAAAGAATTCATTACTCAATATCCTATATATAACTAGCCTTCAAATATACATGAAATCCCAAATCTAGGTGCATGAAAGCAACCTCTCCTGTTCTTCAATTGTAATTTAAATGAAATAGGTAAATTTACCATATATCTAATTCCATCTTATGACTTGGATTTTTTTTTTAGAGCTACAAGGATACTTGGGGGTGCATTTTAATTTGGTCACTTAAGACAGTTTCGACCTTCCAAATTACAAGGCAAACTTTTCCTCTTTTGCACAACAACCCCTTTTAAACTTGCAATTGCAAAATTAACAACATGAAAAGGTATAATATGATAAACCACACCTCCAACAACTTGCACAATTAAAATCTAAGGTATAGTACAACATTGGATTACTTTTTACAAACATGTTGTGCATTTCTAGGTTTTTCTAGGCATCTCTTGCCTATTTTTACACACAAGAGTCTTGTATGACTGCAAATGCAAAACTAAGTATACATGCTTATGTAAAATGAATTAACAAAATATTTACAATTTGAACCACTCAAATTGAATGAGTTTTGTGACCTGGACGCGCATTTTACAACAACGCAAAATTTGTCCTCTTTGTCCTACAAGACAATTTTTGGTCTTTTTGCACAACAAAGGGTTTTAAGTTTCCAATTACACAAACAAAGGTATACACATATATACAACTTTTCTACAACCCTGTAACTTGTAATATTTCCCGTAATATTGATCTCTTCCTTATAGAAGACATTTTTTTGTCTTTTAGCACAATAAAGGGTTTTATTTTTCTAAATGCATAAACAAAGGTCAATGCAGATGTAAAAAGATAAATTACACACTCTCCAACTTGAATCAATCAATTTGGAGGTGGAAAAACTCTATATTTTCTATGATTTATTCTATTTAAAGTATTTTCTTATATGGTTTAATTATGTGTTGTTAAGTTTTATGTCATTTTATATGTATCGTTGGTTGGTTAGAAGTCATTGGCCTTGATTTCTCTCATAAACCACCATCCTATGATTAATTAAAAGATCATGAATCTTTGTGCATGGTGTTATCGGGCAGATTGTAGGTTGGGCAAAGACCGACCCAATCCACAAACGTGGGACAACTGTGAGAGTATCTATCCACTGTCACCTTAGATAGGCACTCCCCTCACTTTAGTGATGATGAAAAATCACCACAAGGGGGAATCCCAATGGCCCTAGGGGGATTATGACAGAAAGTGAGATAATGTATGATGAAACCCCTATAGGTTGAAGTAAGAAGTGGAAAATGGCTTGAGTAAGAGTGTTGTTGGTAAGGGTAGGTTTCCAAAGTGAAGTGTACCGTCAAGAGAGTGTTATACCTGCCCAAGACAAGACACACGATGGATATACAAGCCAAATAATCATGTGGACAAACAAGTGAAACTTTTTGTCCTATATTGCAATAGTAAACAAAAATATATATCAACAAGTAAATGATAACAATAGCTACAAAATGTATTGCTAAAAATCAAATAAACAATGCAAGAGACTAAGCTAACAATGACTAGTTTAACTCAAGTGTAATAGAGCAAGACTTTAGTGGAAATAGAGGGTTGTTAGAAGATGTTTTCAGAGGATTATTATGACAGCCAAGTGTCTGTAGCAAACATTTTCCACAACAACAAATTCCAACCATAAAAATCAGCAAGTAAACCATCAAAAAATTAGCCAATAAGCAATATAATAATAATAGTGGCTTCCAAGCGAATTTCAATTGTTGAAAAGTGAATTAAAGTAAGAGTTTGAGTGTGTTTTGCTGCAGCCCTAATGGTGTAGCATAAATTTATTACAACAGCAAGAGATACTTGGAAAAAGTAGATGCCCTAGGGGCTCAAGCTAGCTGATGACACATAGAATTGAATCCACTTTAGACAAATGGGAAATCTCAATAAAAAGCGTATACACATGCAACCATTTTATTTCTCCAATGCAATTTTCAGATTAGTGCTTTAAATGTATTGGGTAAATGGAGTTTTGGTTGTAAGAGTTGGATGCACAATATCTCTAGGGGTGTAAGTCGTTTTACTCCCTAGAGCATGTGGAACCAACAAAGGTAAGTCTAGGAGGGTGTAAGCCCTTTTACTCCTCCTAGCAACCTTGCAAAAAATGACTTATCAAATAGAAAATAAGATGGAACTTGGTGGAGGGTGTATGCCCTTATACTACTCCAAGGGTTTTAGACAAGTATAACATGAAACAAGAAGAAAATACCAACAAAATGCATAAATTTCCTTATTAATTTCACAAGATAGCAAGATAAACCCTAGCTTTACCAATTAAATTCCATCCACATGCAAGAAGACAAGCCTCCAAGAGGTGTGGACCACGTTAGCTCCACAATATACCAAGACAAGCATCCAAAAAAGTTTCACAAGAGAGAGAGAGAGATAGTTCAAATGCCCAAAGAGGGCAAAAATGTCAGCCAAGTAGTCTTCTCAATTGATAGAGCTATGATAAAAATGAAATGATCCAAGCCTTTATTTATACAAGGCTTCTAAAGAGTGTTTGTCCACATAACATTAGGGTAAACAACGAAACAATGGGGCTGTCCCCTTTTGTTTTACCCATGTACAAATTTAATTTAATTTTTACACAAAAAAACCTTAACAAGATGACATCATGCCCTAATTGGGTGAAATCTTGGCACTTTTGGAAAGTCGTTGAGCTTGGAGAGGAAGTATTTGGGCCTCCAAAGACCATTCCTTCATGTGATAGGGTCTATTATCCATCAAGCATGCCAATATCCAACAAATCATCATCACCATCATCAAACCGTAGCCCCAAAAGATGACATCAAGCCCTAGAGAAAGACGTTTTGACCATCCAAGGTCATAAAATGTTGGGAGAGTAAGGGCTAGGTATCATCCTTCAAGGGGTATTCTCTTGCCTCGAAAGACAACGTCCATCATCTATAACCTCCAAAGTGTGTGGGTCATGGCATCCAACTTGTGGGATTCCTACCCCAATGAAGGCCCAAGCTAGGCTTGTTCCTCCAAATTGTTCACCAAGCAAGGTCCTGCAAAGACAAATGAGTGCGCCCTCCAAGGGTCTCAAGTCAAAAGTATCATGGCAAGTAAAATTACATTTCATACAAGAGCCACTTAAACATGTGCATCAAAACTACCTTCTCAAATTAAACAGTTGCTCAAATACCCTATGCAACTTGCCAAGTTTAGGTATGGGAGGGTTGTCAAGGTGACCTATTGGGTGAGTCATTCCTCAAGTAAAGGAGTGTTTCTTAGGTGGAACCTTTGTAATTCATGTAAAGAAGATGGAGTGAATGGGGGTAATACTTTTGGGCATGGGGTTCATGATATACAAGGGTTCATATTGTCTCATTTATGGGTTCCTTTCTAGAGGGTGTGCTCCACCTTTGTTTTCAATGCATCCTTTTTCCAAGCCCATTTATCCACCATTGGTTAATTAAAGTCCAGAACAATTGGCTGGTACTACAATTAGGTATCATAAGACTTGAAAGGAGTACTACAATGTCACTTGAAGCTAGTGGTACACAAAGTGCCATATGCATGGAAAGAAAGGGACACCTCATGTGTGTACACACCTCAACAAGTGGGACATCTATATAATGTGAAATTGATTTTACAAGTCTTCAATTCCTTTAAGATAAACATTTCATTGTTCTCAAGACCTATGTGGGTGAGCATCTAGAAGGTTAAATTTTGGATTTTATCTTTTGCTAGCTACATTCTCTTTGGGCCTTCATCCTCTTCTTCCCATGAAATGAGGTATAATCCCTTCTTGGGTTAGTACACCCGAAAATCCAAAAAGGTAAGGAAACGAAAAGGATGAAGTGTGAAAAGTGATAATCATGATCGAGAATGGTACAATGACTCATCAAGGAGACCTTCTAGTAGCAAACCCATCCCAAGGGTGACCACTTACTAGGGAAAAATATTAACCACCAAGGTGTAACAAGGAAAATAACATAGTTTCCAAGAAATGTTCTATAATTAAAAGCAACTTTAAATGCAACATATTCAAATGCCTCAAGTATTAAAGTGACACTTACCAAAATACCTATCTTGTACCTCATGGAGAAATACCCATTGTCTTCCAAAAAAGGATGATGTGGTGAATTCCATCATGATGAACTAGAGAAGTATGATGGTGAAGCAGGTCTTCATATGTGTAAGTGGAGATCATAAGTCAATCGATCCCTTGACACTCCATGTCTTCAACCCGAGGGCCCTGAGACATCATCTCCTTAGTTATCCCAAGAAATGAGGGATAACATCTGGCTCCTACTTGAGGACATGCACTCACCATAGAGTGCATGAGAACCTCAAAATCTTCTTGCTAGACTTGTGCCTACACACACTTAAACAAAAAACTGTAAAATCTAGGGTGGCTCACTCACCCTTTGCTCATATAAACAAAATCCAAAAATTCAAAATTGACAACTAATCTAGAAAATATTTTTTTCAGTTTTTTCATATAATATGATGAAAGAAAAATATGTATAGAAACTATGCAAAAAAGTAATTAGAGAAAAATGAAAAGTGGAAATAAATTGCAACTAAAATACCATGAGAAATCAAGATGCAAATACAAGAAAACAAGATGACTTACCTACTTACCTAGGGCCCGAGGACCGAGGTCTATGATGATAAAATGTTGTGGATGTTAGGTGAAATCATACAACTAGTGCAACCAACTGATCATATCATCAAGGTATCTCCCCCTGTGCTTAATATGTAATACAACAAAGACAATTCAAGCATATAATAATCATGAGCATAAATAGACATATATTCAATCATGAAATGAAACTCATGGAGATGTGTGGGAGGGAGGAAATCATGTGGGAAAGAGAAACCACAAGCCTGATCATCCCATAAATCCTTTTTGAAAGAATAGCCACAAGACTGATCAATCCATTTATGAATAGGGATACCATGTATAGACAATGACTCATCTTCACTTAAACAATCTTCGCTCCATAAATGATGAGAGGAGATAAGAGATCCCAAGAAAACCTCTTTTCCCACACATAGAATACGTTGCTTCTTTATCTATAAATCCTTGCCAAAAATCTCAAGATGAAAATACTTTCATTTGGTAGTGTGTGTCCTAGAATGCTCTGGGCTGGCCACGACCTGGTGTCCATAAAAATATAAGCACGATGGTGGTTGGAAATCTTCATAGAACAAATCCAAGTCACCAAAAGGATATTCATGACAACTCGCAAGGGATAACCGAGAGACATTATGAGTATGTTGCGACAAGTCATCCTCAAATGGATGGAATAAGTCTATGACGATATCATCATCAGGCTGCCAAAAATATGAATTATATGTACGTGGATACCAACTCTATGAATATGACAACTCAACCCCTCTTGCACGAGAACCACCCTCAATGTCGTAAATGGGAATCCTACAAAAAATTAAGCAACTCACATCCCATCTACGTCTCCCAACTTGTATGAAATCATCAAGGTGTTGATCAACCATATCTGAGAGATCCCCCATGGAAACATCTGCATCTTTCAGAATAATCACTTCTTCATCTTTGTGTTCAGGAAAAAATTGGGGCTAGACAACTTCATCTTCATCAAGTAGGATAATAGACACTGATGTCTATCCGGGTCTTCATTATTGAGATCTTATTGAGAATTTTTTTCATGGATGTGTTCTTCAAGAGCCTCTTGCAAGTGGTGGGCGATACTCTTCCTCAATTTCACATTCTTCAACTGTAGTCTTTCCATCCACTGGAAAACCTTCTCTTTAAAGGGAATCTTTGAGCTCTTGGAGAGTAGCCTGCAAATCCTGAGTAGCTGGGCCCCATTACCTGAGAAACTCTTCAACAAGTTTAGTACAAGACCATATAATTTTTGGATCATGCGAGTGTGCAAACCGCTTCCTTTGACATGATTCCAGAGAAGATGCAAAATTTTTCATTAGTACATCTTCATGCAATACATTTATACTTGAAGCATACCTAATATAATTCATAACATGGGTGAAAACTAGAGTTGGGTCACCACTGAATTCGGGGCAACTTGACCTCCACTCCATATGGAAATAATTTGGATATCCAGGGATACCCTGAACATCAATAGAAGGGTATACCTTATGGAATGCCCATGGTAAATCCTGTGATGCCATGGTTCCATTACTTAGGGTGTCACTTCAATGGAGTCTCCATATGAACTTAGTATTCATGAAAAATGGAGAGGGTATCTTCCCTCAATGGAGTCACCAAGAAAGCTAGGGGTAAAGGCTTTGGGATCAAATCTTTCCAAAGTGTCATTAGGGAATGAAAGAGGATTCAAAATCCTCCCAGACAACGATGCCAAAATGTTATCACATAGATGGTAGGTTGGGAAAATCCTGACCCAATCCACAAACATGGGACAAATGTGAGAGTATCTACCAACTGTCACCTTATATAAACACTCCCCTCACTTTAGTGATAACGAAAATCACCACAAGGGGGGAATCCTGGTGACCCTAGGGGGATTGCGATGAAAGGTGAGATAATGGAAGGTGAAACCCCTATAGGTCGAATTAATAAGTGGAAAATGGCTTGAGTAAGAGTCTTTTTGGTAAGGGTAGGTTTCCAAAGTGAAGTGTACCTACAAGAGAGTGTTATACCTACCGAGACAAGACAAAAGACGGATATACAAGCCAAATAATCAGGTGGACAAGAAATTGAATATTTTTGTCCTATATTGCAGCAGTACACAAGAATATATATCAAGAAGGAAATGATAACAATAGCTACAAAATGTATCACTAAAAATCAATATACGATGCAAGAGGCTAAGCTAACAATCACCAGTTTAACTCAAGTGTAATAGAGAAAGACTTTAGTGACAATAGAGGTTTGTTAGAAGATATTTTCAGTGGATTATTATGATAGAAAAGTGGTTGTAGAAAACATTTTCTACAACAATAAATTCCAACCATAAAAATCAACAAGTAAACCGTAAAAAAATTAGCGAATAAGCAGTAGAATAATAATAATGGCTTCCAAGCGAATTTCAATGGTTGACGGGTGAATTAATGTAATAGTTTGAGTGTGTTTTTCTGCAGCCCTAATGGCTATAGCACAAATTTATTACAACAACAAGAGATACTTGGAAAATGTATATGCCCTAGGGGCTCAAGCTAGCCGATAGCACATAGAATTTAATCCACTTTAGACAAATGAAAAATCTCAATAAAACATGTATACTAATGCAATGATTTTATTTATCCAATGAAATTTTGAGATTAGTGATTTAAATATATTGGGTAAATGGAGTCTTGGTTGTAAGAGTTGGATCCAAAATATCTCTAAGGGTGTAAGCCCTTTTACTCCCTAGAGCATGTGGAACCAACAAAGGTAAGTCTAGGAGGGTGTAATCCCTTTTAATCCTCCTAGCAACCTTGTAAAAAATGACTTATCAAATAGCCAATAAGATGGACCTTGGTGGAGGGTGTATGCTCTTATACTCCTCCAATGGTTTTAGACAAGTATAACTTGAAACAAGAAGAAAATACCAACAAAATGCAGAAATTTCCTTACCAATTTCACAAGATAGCAAGATAAACCGTAGCTTTACCAATTAAATTCCATCCACATGGAAGAAGACAAGCCTCCAATATGTGTGAACCACCTTAGCTCCACAATATACCAATACAAGCATCCAAAAAAGTTTCACAAGAGAGAGAGATAGTTCAAATTCACAAAGAGGGAGAAAATTTCAGCCAAGTAGTCTTCTCAAGTGAGAGAGCTATGATAAAAATGAAATGATCCAAGCATTTATTTATACAAGGCTTTTAAAAAGTGTTCACATAACATTAGGGTAAACCACAAAAGAAGGGGGCCATCCCCCTTGATTTTTCTCCTTTACAAATTTAATTTAATTTTTACACAAAGAAACCCTAACAAGATGATGTCATGTCCTAATTGGGTGACGTCTTGGCACTTTTGGCAAGTCGTTGAGCTTGGAAAGGAAGTCGTTGGGCCTCCAAAGGCCATTCCTTCATGCACTAAGGTATCTTCTCCATCAAGCATGCCAATATCCATCAAATCACCACCACCACCATCAAAACCTAACCCCAAAAGATGAGGTCAAGCCCTAGAGAACGACGTTTTGACCCTCCAAGTCAAACGTTGGGAAAGTGAGGGATAGGTATCATCCTTCAAGGGGTCTTCTCTTGCATCCAAAGGCAATGTCCATCATTTGTAAACTCCAAAGTGTGTGGGTCATGGAATCTAACATGTGAGCTTCCTGCCCCATTGAAGGCCCAAGCTAGGCTTGTTCCTCCAATTCGTCCACCAAGAAAGGTCCTACAAAGACAAATGAGTGTGCCCTCCAAGGATCTAAAGTCAAAGGTATCATGGCAAGTAAAACCACATTTAATACAAGAGCCATTTAAACATGTGCATCAAAACTACCTTCTCAAATTAAATAGTTGCTCAAAGATCCTATGCAACTTGCCAAGTTTAGGTATGGGAGGGTTGTCAAGGTGACCTATTGGGTGAGTCATTCCTCAAGTCAAGGAGTGTTTCCTAGGTGTACCCTCTCTAAGTCATGTAAATAATATGGAGTGGATGGGGGTAAGAATTTTGGGCATGGGGTTCATGACATACATGTGTTCATATTGTCTCATTAATGGGTGCCTTTGTAGAGGGCATGTTGCATCTTCATTTTCAATGCATCCTTTTTCCAAGCCCATTTATCTACCACCAATTAATTAAAGTCCAAAAAAATTGGGTAGTAATATTGGGTAACATAAGACTTGAAAGGAGTACCACAATGTCACTTGAAGCTAGAGGTACATAGAGTGCCATATGCATGGAAAGAAATAGACACCACATGCATGTACACACCTCAACAAGTGGGAAATCTATATAATGTAAAATTTCTTTTTTAGGTCTTCAATTATTTTAAGAGAAATGTTTCATTGTTCAAGACCTCTTTGGGCGAGCATCTATAAGGTTATAATTTTGGATTTTATCTTTTTCCATCTACATTCCCTTTGGGCCTTCAACCCCTTCTTCTCATGAAATGAGGTACAATCCCTTCTTGGGTCAGTACACCTTAAAACCCCAAAAGGTAAGGAAAAAAAAAGGATGAAGTGCGAAAAGTGATAAGTATGATTGGGAATGGTATGATGACTCGTCAAGGAGACCTCCTAGTAGTAAAACCATCCCAAGGGTGACCACTTACTAGGGAACAATGCCAACCACCAAGGTGAAACATGGAAAATAACATAGATTCCAAGCATACATTATATAATCAAAATCATATTTAAATGCAACATATTCAAATGCCTCAAGTATTACAGTGACACTTACCACAATACCTGTCTTGTACCTCATGGAGCAAGACCCATTGTCTTCCGGAAAAGGCTGATGTGGTGAATTCCATCATGATGAACCAAAGAAGTATGATGGTGAACCGGGTCTTCATATATGTAAGTGGACATCACAAGTCAATCCATCCCTTGACACTCCATGTCTGCAACCTTAGGGCCTTGATACATCATCTCCTTAGTTATTCCTAGAAATGGGGAATAACACATAGAAACCATCCTTTTTGGAGTGTAAATGCACTCCTAATTGTACAAACATGTTAATGATATTGTAATCATCAATTTACAAATTAAATCTTAAATTATGGAGGCTTATCCAAGTTTGGGCATGCAGTTTCATATAACCAACTGTAACAATTTGACCCTTTGGTTTTACAAGGGAATATTTAGTCTTTATGCACATCAAATAGGTTTTGTCTGAAAATGTCATTCTAAGGTTATATATAGGTCTAAAATCACAAATTACACCTTTTTCAAGTTGAACCACTCAATTTGGGTCAAAATTGAGACTAGGGCATGCATTTTACTTTAAGGCACTTTTGCCTTCAAATTTACATGAAATCCCAAACCTAGGTGCATGAAAACAACCTCTCATGTTCTTTAATTTCACTTGAAATGATGTAGGTAAATTTACCATATATCTAACTCTATCTTACAACTTATAAAACAATTTTTGGAGCTACATGGAAGCTTGGGCATGCATTTTAATTTGGTCACTTAATGTAGTTTCGACCTTCCAAATTATAAGGCAAACTTTGCCTCTTTTACACAACAACCCTTTTAAAACTTGAAATTGCAAAATTAATAACATGAATAGGTCTAATATGATAAACCACATCTCCAACAACTTGCAAAATTCAAATCTAAGGTATAATACAACCTTGGATTACTTTTTACAAGAAGGTTGTGCATTTCTAGGGTTTTACTAGGCATCTCTTGCCTATTTTTGCACAATAGAGTCTTTTATGACTAAAAATGAAAAGCTAAGTATATAGGCTTATGAAAAATGACTTAAAAAATCATTTACAATTTGAACCCCTCAAATTGAAAACATTTTGAGACCTCGCCATGGATTTTAGTGTATCCCGGCGTGCATTTTTCACCAAGGCAAATTTTACACCAAGAAAAAATTTATCATCTTTGTCCTATAAGACAATTTTTTTGTCTTTTTGCATAGGAAAGGGTTTTAAGTTTCCATTTGCACTAACAAAGGTATAGACATATGTACAACTTTTCTACAATCCTGTAACTTGTAATATTTCCTGTAATATTGACCTGTTCATTCTATAAGACAATTTTTGGTCTTTTTGCACAACAAAGTGTTTTATTTCTCTAAATGCACAAACAAAGGTATATGCAAGTGTATAAGGATAAATTACACACTCTCCAACTTGAATCAAAAAATTTGGGGATGAACAAACTCTATATTTTCTATGATTTATTCCCTTTAAAGTATTTTCTTATATGGGTTAATTATGTAATGTTAACATTATGCCATTTTCTGTGTATCATTGGTTGGTTAGAAGTCATTGATCTTGATTTCTCTCATAACCCACCATCCTCTGATTCATCAAAAGGTCATGAATCTTTGTGTATAGAAATCATCTTTTTTGGAGTGTAAATGCAATCCTAATTGTACAGACATGCTAACAATAGTGTAATAATCAATTTACAACTTAAATCTTAAATTATGGAGGCTTAGCCAACTTTGGGCATGCAGTTTCATATAGCCAACTTGAACAATTTGTCACTTTGGTTTTACAAGACAATTTTTAGCCTTTATGCACATCAGGTAGGTTTTTGTCTGAAAAATCCAATATAAGGTTATAAATGAGTGTAAAATCACAAATTACACCTTTTTCAAGTTGAACCATTCAATTTGGGTCAAAACTGAGACTAGGGCATGCATTTTACTCTAAGGCAATTTTCCTTGAAATTTACATTAAATCCCAAATATAGGTGAATGAAAGAAACCTCTCATGTTCTTCAATTGCACTTTAAACAACATAGGTAAATTTACCATATATCTAAATCTAGCTTAAAACTTACAAAACAATTTTTGGAGCTATAGGGAAGTTTGGGAATGTATTTTAATTTGGTCAATTAGTATAGTTTCGAGCTTCCAAATTACAAGGCAAACTTTGACTCTTTTGCACAAAAACCCTTTTTAAACTTGCAATTGCAAAATTAACGACCTAAATAGGTATAATACGATAAACCACACCCCCATCAACTTGCACAACTCAAATCTAAAGTATAATAAAACCTTGTCTTACCTTTTACAAACAAGTTGTGCATTTCTAGGGTTTACTAGGCATATCTTGCCTTTTTTTGCACAACAAAGTCTCTTAGGACTGCAAATGAAAAACTAAGTATACAAGCTTATGTAAAATGACTATACAATTCATTTAAAATTTGAACCACTCAAATTGAATGAGTTTTGAGAGCTGTTTATGCATTTTAGTGTAGCATGGTGTGCATTTTGCACCCAGTCAAAATTTACACCAATGCAAAATTTGCCCTCTTTCACCTACAAGAAAATTTTTGGTCTTTTGTAACAAAGAGTTTTAAGTTTCCAATTTCAGAAACAAAGGTATAGATAGATGTACAAATTTTCTAGAACCCTGTAACTTGTAATATTGACCTCTTCATTATATAAGACAATTTTTGGTCTTTTTGCATAACAAAGGGTTTTATTTCTCTAAATTCACATACAAAATGTATATTCAAATGTAAAAAGATAAATTACACACTCTCCAACTTGAATGCATCAATTTGGAGGTGAACAAACTCTATATTTTCTATGATTTGTTCTCTTTAAATTATTTTATTATATGGGTTAATTATCTGTTGTTAAGTTTTATGCCATTTTCTATGTATTATTGGTTGATTAGAAGTTACTAACTTTGATTTCTCTCATAACCAACCATCCTATAATCCATCAAAAGATCATGAATCTTTGTGCATAGAAATCATCCTTTTTGGAGTGTAAATGTACTCCTAATTGTACAAACATGTTAACAATATTATAATCATCAATTTACAACTTAAATATTAAATTATGGAGGCTTAGCTAGCTTTAGGCATGCAGTTTCATATAGCCAACTTTAACAATTTGGCACTTTGGTTTTACAAGACAATTTTTAGCCTTTATGCACATCAGGTAGGTTCTTTTCTGAAAATTCGAGTATAAGATTATATACATGTGTAAAATCATAAATTACACCTTTTTCAATTTGAACCACTCAATTTGGGTCAAAATTGAGACTAGGGTGTGCATTCTATTCTAAGGCAGTTTTACCTTCAAATTTACATGAAATCCCAAATCTAGGTGCACAAAAACAACCTTTCTCGTTCTTCAATTGCAATTTAAATGACATAGGTAAATTTACCATATATCTAACTCCATCTTAAAACTTATAATTTTTTTTTTGGAGCTATAGAGAAACTAAGCGTGCATTTTAATTTGGTCACTTAGTACAATTTCAACCTTCCAAATTACAAGGCAAACTTTGCCTCTTTTGCAAAACAACCCTTTTTAAACTTGCAATTGCAAAATTAACAACATGAACATGTCTAATATGATAAATCGCACCCCCAAAAACTTGCACAACTCAAATCTAAGGTATAATACAACCTTCACTTACTTTTTACAAACAAGTTGTGCATTTCTAGGGTTTTACTAGGCATCTCTTGCCTATTTTTGCACAGTAGAGTTTTTTATGACTGCAAATGCAAAACTAAGTATATAGGCTTATGTAAATTGACTTAAAACATCCTTTACAATTTGAACCACTCAAATTGAATGATTTTTGAGACCTGGCCGTGCATTTTAGTGTAGCATAGTGTGCATTTTGCACCAAGGCAAAATTTCCCCTCTTTGTCCTACAAGGCAATTTTTGGTATTTTTGCACAACAAAGGGTTTTAAGTTTCCAATTGCACAAACAAAGGTATGGAAATATGTACAACTTTTCTACAACCCTATAAATTATAATATAATTTTCTGTAGGTATACAAACTGAAATATCAAACAATAGGTAGATTTCCTATAGGTATACAAACTAAAATATCAAACTGATATAACTTGTAATATAATTTCCCATAGATAGATTTAGATATCATTATAAATATGCATTAAATCTCTTAAATATTGTAGATAAACACTAAAGATCACAACAAGCATCACATATAAGACAAGTATGAGTCAAAACAATATTGATCTTACATTAATTCCTCATAATAGTAGGATATTTACATGACAAACATCACAATTACAGTCTCCATTACAAAACTGGGCAAAGTGTAATACATATTCTACACCTTTCTTCTCTCCGAATATTCTTCCTAAGGTCTCTCTAACATGCCTCTCCTTTCCTATATCTCTACTTACAAACTTATATATTATGTTCGCCATGGGGACCACCTCAACCCATAGGTCAATTACATAAGTCGATCATAAGTAAACTTATGTGTTCCTAGCGGTTTGGTAGACACATTTATTGCAAACTGTAGAATGGGAGTCAAAAGTCTGATGAATGTTTGGGCACCAAGAAAAACATAACAAAATTTTGATAATTACTTAGTAATTTTTGACGGTATGGTCAATTTTATCCGTACCGTCGAAATTTCCTGTCGGACTTAAACACCATATGTAGTAGTGATACCAAACAAGGCAAATGAAATGGTATGTTGAAAACATTAGTGTTAAAAATCCTTGGAATAATCAATGCAATATTATATTCTCTCTTTAATTGACATCCACGTAGGAAACTTCTTTATAACAAAAATACGCCACATTGAATAAATGGAAGTGAGCTCCCCATATGGATGAAAACCATTAACTTCCAATAAAGTTTAACATTATGACATTATTTTATAAAAATGAGCCATATTTCTTTCATGTCCCTAAATACAAAACCCTTTATAGGCACATTTGAATAACACCATCTTCACTTCTTTTGTGCACACAATAATCCATAAATTGTGCAATGTTTTTTCACATGAATAATCGTTGAAAATGTGGAGTTATGGGGATATGATAAACAATCTTAAGAGCCACATTTTTTTGTCACATGATCATTTCAATATCTACTAATACCACATACAAAGAATGACATCTTTGTTGCATGCTGTCCATAATATATAATATGATCATTAGGACGTGCATAAATTGTTTGATACTCCATTTTATGTCATTTATAATGACACAATTCTTGATATGTGTGAAATAAAGTATTGGATAGTGGTAGGAGAATATCGCCTAACTTACACAACATTAAAATATAAATATTGTACTTAAATTTAGATAATATTGCATCCTTTATACAATGATCACTAAAAAAGAAAAAAAATCATATCTGAAGAATTATATTTCATACATTAGGGTCTATGTGAGACAAGTGTTTGACACACTATTTAATACCTCAGAGTTCACCAACATCAAAATAAAAGAGATAATACTTATCTTTGAGCCTTCATATATGGGTTTTGGTTCCTCATCAATAAGAGGTACATTGTGAACATCATCAACATTATCATCCATAGGTGTGTCCTCATCCATAATTTGAATAACGGTGTCATGGATCAATCTATTTGTCATGTCATTCACAATTAAATCAATATGATTTCTTCCATAGGCTCCACTTCATCTCCATCCACTCTATCTCCATAAACTTGATTGCTAATATTTTTACTACAATTTGCAGCCTTAGGAAGTTCAAGCCTAGGAAATCTTTTCTTTGTAATTATAAACAACCAGATATTTTACTATATATAAATATTAAAATGGTAGAAAGTTTTAAAATGAGAATACAAACATGTAGTGGTTATATTGCCAATGGACGGTCTTGGTCCCCCCCCGGCCAAAGTGCCCAAGCTCTACATAATGTTTTTTAGATATTGTCCTTAAAACTCTTCTCCATTTTATTCCAATGTTTTTTAGATATTGTCCTTAAAACTCTTCTCCATTTTATTCCCTTGCAATTTTTGCAAGGGAAATAACAATTGTCATCACCATATTGCATTAATGATGTATCATGGTAACTAAATCTTATATTTGACATTGTCATCTATTACAACAAATTCAACCAATGCATTAGTACAACAAGAATACATTAAAAAAAAATTAGACATATAGAATTCAAAATTTATTTACAAAAATTTACTTGAAAATAAATTGGAAAATGTAGAAAATAATTAGTTAAACTAGATAGAGTTAGCATTGTTCCTAATTTGTCACCAAATCCGAACTCCGTTGAGAAAGAAAATTCTTATTTTTGTGTGACTATTTTTTAACACATTAAAAATATCTACTACAAAGGTCAAAAGTATGATATAATCATCACAATCGATCTCAAAATTTGATGTTTTTATAGATGGGTTGGTACATCAACATCCCATTGATATAGTCAAAAGTTTATTTGACCAAATTTGACCATGTAAACTCTATAAAATATCACCTAGATGTCACTTTACCAACATCTTAAGGGAAACATCAATATACCGACATCTATTGGGGTTGGGAGTAAGGAAAAGAGTAAATTTCAAGAATTTACAGTGAAATCTTACATCAAAATCGATTATTACCATCAATGTCGAAGACCAATATCAAGTTTTGCACCCAAATGCAATAGTGAATGGACACAACATTGGGTGAAATGAGCACAAAATGATAATTTGAAAAAAACACAAAACTTGAAGCTTTTCATAAGGACAAAGTTGTCCATAATAAATAAATTGTAAATCTCCACTAAGAAAAGTTTCCTAGATTTACCATCTTGGGCCACTTTTTATAAAAAATTGACCTCCAATGAATAGTGTTTTGGTCCTAGAATAGTGGTTTTCGAGCATCTTTGTTTATTTCATTGACTTCCTTGAAGTATCTTCAAGCCAACCTTCGAAATTAACTAGATGCCACTAATGGGTACTCAAAACACCTTCATTGAACTTGTTGGGTCCTTTGGATGAATTTTAATCCCTTGATTCTCTACATTGGATTTGTTATAGTATGTTCCAATTCAAGATAAACCATAAAAATGGGATTTGTATGCAAAATCTATGGCCAAAACAAATTTGTTTATGTTTTTTTTTGTGCAAAGTGGCAACTAACATGGCATCCACATGTCAAGTTGTCAAGTTGGTTTTTATCTATTTGCAACATGGTGCCTCCATAGATGGTGATATGGTACTTGTTAGCACCAAAAGTCACCTCTGGATTGTGGCAAAGGTAAGCCCAGTACCCATCAATTTGTATGTCACAATGAATAATTTAAATGGGGTCGAATGGGGGCAAACTCAAGATAATATCATTTAAACTCAGAAAGTTGGACCAATGTGCACACGCAAATAAGGTCTTGATTCAATTTTAGTTAGTAAGTTGTAGTAAGGGTGAGCAGGAGGAAGAAATTAAGGCGAAAATGAAAAGGTCCGCTCTGGACAACAGGTCTACCGACAACCTAAGGAGAAAAAACTCAGAAAACAAGGTCCTCTTGGATTCAGAGTTCAAGAGACTGAAAACACTATAACCGTGTTATAATCCAACATTCATTACACAGTCATAAACATCCATGTGAATCCTTCAATCATGAACATTCAATATCAGACGCAATAAAGCATGGAAACATGAAGCTGACTTTCATCAAAAAAGAAATCTCAGATTGAATTACATAACCAGATAACTAGAGTGCTGTATAAAAACTTTACAATGCGGGAGCTTAGTTCAACCATCAACCTTAACAAAATATCAAAATGAATCCTATATACTCAGATCACAACCACATAGATGTGCTTGAGTCTTTGCATTCAAGGCATTATGTCTGCATGCTCTCTGGTAGACTGTGCATGCAGTATTTTGTTAGAAGCGAGTTCCTTCTAGACGATGTCGTGTTTCAGAAGGGACCTACAGAAGAATTGACGTGCTGATATTCTGACCTAGATTTCCATTTAAGTGGTGAGACGAGGTTTCATCAACCTTCCTCACTTTCATTAACTGTCTGCATCGGGATCAGGACGGGGCAAGAAAACTCTGCACCTGGAGAACATGATGGTCGCACTTTGAACTTCACCATATGGAGCTTTGCTGGACGCTTGTAGGGAGGACTTGGTAGGCAGATGTGGATGCTGATGATAGGGAGATGACGAGATGACTGGGACTGTGTAGGCACCAAAATGTCATATCATTTCTCGACTTAGGATAAAAAAATTTAATGGGATTTTTGAGCCCTCTTCTTTCATTTTTTTTGCTATAATGCCACTTCCTAGGGAAAACACCCCCCGATCAATAATGTGTGCTAACATTAGGCTCCATGGGGGATGCTACACTCCCTGTGAGCTACCAATAACTTGCAACTTCATTTGCCTTATTGTTGGGTTGTGGAGTCACTTATTAAAAGCATAAACAAAAGGGAAAATGATATTTACAATGACATGGGAAGCCATTCATGGCTCAAACGAAAAACTTCTTTAGAAAATGCCTGTTTACAGGGCCTCCAAAAAATTCATCACCCTCCAAATTCTGCAACCTGTAAGTATTATTTGGAAAGTTCCTAGAGATATTGAAGGGGCTGATCCATAAGGATTCAAACTTTCCATGTTTTCCTTTGTCCTACTTGGGTGCATCCCATTTTAGCATTAGATCTCCCAGCTGGAAATCCTCCTTTCTTACATTTCTATCAAAATCCTTCTTGATCTTCTGTTGATGGTCATGTGTTCTGTCTAGTAGCTTCTCTCCGGTCTCCCACACTTCTACCAGTTGTTGTATTCTTCTGATCATATCATCAGGCTCTCCTTGGTAGTCCTGGAAGAATTTTTCCACGGGTAAGGCCAACTGAGAAGGAAAGATGGCCTCAACTCCATATACAAGATGAAAAGGAGAGACACCAAGATATCTCTTTGTTGTCACTCTGTCAGCCTAGAGAGAAAACTTGAGCTTTGAATCCCATGCTTTCTTATTGCCCTCTAACAATCTTTTGATGATCTTTATAAGGCTCTTGTTAGAGGACTCGACCAGTCCATTCCCTTGGGGATAGTAAGGAGTTGATTGATCAAAGCAATTCCAAACTTCTCACAGAATTGAATCAATGGTTTGTCCTTGAAGGCTGCAACGTTATCAATGAAAATTCTTTTTGGACAACCAAACCTTGCCACAATATCTTCAAGAAAACCAATGATTACTTTGTGGGAAGCACTCCTTGTGGGAATGGCTTCTATCCACCTTGTAAATTAATCTGTGGCAGTCAAGATCCACTTGTGCTGACCACTTGAAGCAGGATGAATTTCCACAATAAAATCTAAGCCCCACTACTGAAAGGGTCCTGAAGCTACCACATGCTTCAAAGGCAGGGACTTGAGCTGTTGTTTTCCTAAGAATTTATGACACTTGACACAAGACCTGATTTTAGCACAAACATCAATGAATAGGCTAGGACAAAAATAGCTAACTCTAAGAATATTGTAGGCTGTGGTTCTGTAGAAGTGATTTCCCCCACACAAACTGTCATGAAAATCAGACATGATCTTTTGGGATTCCTGTGGGTCTAAATATCTCAACAACACTCCTAGAGGATCTTTCCAATATAAAACTTGATCATTGAGGCAATACTTAATTGATTTGAGCTTTAAAGCTATTACCTTTATCTTTTCCATGCCATCTGGAGGCTGCAACTTCTGTAGAAAGAAAATGATGTACTTGTACCAAGCACATTCTACTAATGGAGGACTGATTTGAGAACTTGTATCAGACAACTCAACCTGCTGATTTTCTGAACAGGTGTTGATGAAATTCACCCCCAAGGGTTTTCAATTAGATTCAACCAACAACTTGGCTAAACCTTGACCCTTAACCAATTTGGTGGACCTTATCTCCAAGTCAAATTCAAGGATTTTAGCAATCCACTTGCTCCTTCTCCCATCTATGTTAGGATGAATGAGAATATCCTTCACAGAAGATGAAGGGACATATGCATTGACCTTTAAATGCAAAACATAGACCTTGAAGGATTTGAGGGCTTTAACCAGAGCATAGGCTTTCTTTTCCATGATGTCATATTTCAGCTCTGCATCTCTCAATGCCCTACTGAAAAAGGCAATGGGCTGTTCAAAAAGTTCATCATTATTTTGCAGCAAAACCATTGCCACTTTGTCAAATGAAGCAAAGGAGACAATCATAAAATATTTGGAGTAATTAGGACTGATGAGCACAGGTGCTTCGGTCACAGTCTTCTTTCTTTGATCGAAGGAACTACAAGATTCAACAGTCCATTTGATTTCGCTTCCTTTCCTCAACATGACCATAATATCCTTCGCTAGTTCAGCAAAATTAGAGACAAACCTTCTCAGAAAATTAATCTTCCCCAAGAAAGACTGAACTTCTTTCTTGGATCTAGGAAGTGCTAAGGTTTGGATGGCTTCCACCCTGCTAGGATCAATATTTACTCCCTCAACTGATACTATGTGCCCTGTTATCCCCCACTTTTAGGTATAACTAGGAGATCACGTCTCGAGGCCCACAGGTCCTAGACATGGAGTACCAAAAGCCGGATCAACTTTAGCATGGCCCTTATTTTCTTCGTTTCAACACCTCTATCTTGTCAGCAACAACAACATTCATCACCATCGACTTGGTCTTGTTTCATAGATGGTTCCTTCTCCATGATGTAATGAGTCTGGGTATCATGGTATGTGTCACTTTGATCATCAAAACCCTTGAATATGTGCATTTAATTCCTTTTGTTTCTAACAAATGCTTGGATCTTATATTTGCCCACATGACCATGTCTGGAGGGATTGAAAGGATTCCCTAGTAAGCCTATGTCCATAGGTTTTGGTTTTCCACTGGGAGGATTTATGAAAATCCATCATCCACTCCCGTCACAACACCACTTTTTCATCTTGCTTCCCGCTCACTTATCCCATTACACTTGTCCGGGCACTTGGTTGATCTATTTTCAGGATTGCACCTTATCTTGTGGGAAGAAGGGGCTAAAGGCTTAGAAGGTAAAAGCAAGCTGGAAAAAGATAAAAGCCTAAGAATAAAACCTCAAGATGCTTCATCGAGGGATCCCTGAGAATGCAATAAAAGGCTTCTCAACAAGAAACAATAGGGACTCGTAAAAATAATAAAACAAGACTTAGTTAAAGGATAGGGGGTCTCATCACAAGACAACCTATTAGGTCCATGGGTGTCTAACAGTATGACAATACCACCAACTGGTTACCACACCAGGGTAGTGACCCTTGGTTGCATGGCCAAGGGAAAGGGGGTCTCATCACAAGACAACCTTCTCATTTCTGTGAAAGTACTTGTGGGTAACACTGTCACCACTGGTCACCATGCCAAGGCAGTGTCCCCTGATTAGCCTCTTGAAGAAAAATCAATAAAGAATAAAGAATAAAGAATAAAAGGCATAAATGGGCTTGGAAAAGTTGCATCCAGGACAAGTGTAGCTTGCCTTCTACAAAGGCACCCACATGTAAAACCTTGCATTCTCTGCCCTCATTGCACTCTCTTTCTTGGACATCCCTTATCCACATCACCCACTTACATGGCTCAGATGAAGTCTTTTCCAGAAACTTTCCTCTTCCAATGGACACTAGCCCAATAGGACGCCCTGTCACTTTCTCCAAACTTCTATTGCAGGTTTGTATAATGTATTTGAGATTTTAACTGGGTAATAAGGGTTTTGTGCACATGTTTATTAATATTGATGATGAGATGTGATTGAAATTTCTATGATCCCATGGAGGGCATAACTGTTGATGTGTAGGATCATGCCTGACGGACATGTACCATGTTGGAACGATACACATGGGGATATGATCAGTTCAGACCTCCATGGGGCTGAAGAGCCCACCAGATGGATGCTGAGACCCCAACAAGGGGAAAATACCAGACAGAGGTGTTTGCAAAGCAGAGAGGCAGGACGTCTTATAGAGGCACCCCGACAGAGCCTGACCTAGGGGGGTTGTGCCCTCTCCATTGGAACGTTGGCCTTGGAAGACCCAGGGTGTCACCCATGATGCTCATGATGTAATCCAAATTTATGGACATCTTGGGAGTCATATTTGGCAGTGTTGGTACATGTGGTAGGTTGGAGAATCCTAAGGAGGGCTAATGTCTTGCTCCAGGAGGCTTCATTTTCCCTAAAAGGGGCTAACGTCACCCTAAGAGGGAATGATGTCATCTTCTTTTGCTTGATTAGGGTTTAATTTAAGCATTTAATGTAAAACAATATGATTTTTAGTATTTTTGCCTTATCGGCCTTTTTATGACCTAAAAGTGAAATTAGGTCATGGTATTGTATAAATTGAGGGTTTAAACCTTCATTTTGATCATCATCTTTCACTCACCACTTGGTGAGGTATGAAATTTGCGCCCTATTCTAGGGTTTTGGCTGAAATAGTGAGGCGGACTTGTTGAAGGAGGATTTTCTTGGCATATTTTGGAATTTATCTTGGTGGAAGGTGTTACAACTAGGGTTTGCTACTTGATTTCTTGGTTAAATGTAAGTAAATTTCTGCAAAAATTCTTAATTGAATGGTTGTAGTATTGATTTTCTTGCATTTGTGGTTATATTTTGCTGATATAAACCCTAGGTGACAAGAACACATAAAAGGTCCTTGTCTCATGTCCCCATCAAGGTTTTAGCCATTTTATTTGCTGAAATGAGATAGAGCCTTGCCTTAGCAACACTCTACTCTTTCTAGCCTTTGCAGAAGAATATTGAACCTTTCCATAGCAACACTCAAATCTATATTCTCCCATGCCAACTGTTTTTCTTATTTAAATCTAAGAAGGAGAAAACACATCAAGGCCTAGTTCCCCTACACCTTGGTGAGCCGATTTTCCCTAGGGTTTGTCTGGTAAAGCCTTGCCATAGCAACATGTTATCTGCAAAACCTCTTGTCTTAGTTTTATGCAATATTTTGAGCTATCCATTTTCCATTGAGCTAAGGAAGGAGGAGAGAGCACCGAGGCCTAGTTCCCCTACACCAAATTGAGCCTCTCTCCCCTAGGGTTTTATCCTTGAGGCCTTGCCATAGAAACACCTCAAGATCTAGCCCTCTTTTCCTTAGTCATATTGTTATCATTTGATCCTTCAGCTCTTGCGTCCTCCTGTTGACTCCATATGCCCTAGGAATGCACTAATCTAAGCCTTAGTGTATTCTCAAAACAACTTCAAATACCTTTGATCAAACCCTAACCTTTCTAACCCTATCTTAAGACTAACCTTACTAACTTATTGCTGCCATCATCTTTTTCTATAAACATCATTGTGCAACTAACATTTTACTTTTAAGAAATTGAATGGTTGTTTAAGGCATTGTCTAAATGAAGTGTTAATTGTTACATTGAATGCCACATTTTTTTTAGCATTTATTGAAGAAGTGATATTATAATTGTTGCTATTGTACAAGCATTGACTTTGTTAATATTTTATTGCTCCAATTGCTTATATATCAGATAGTTATTAAAATATATGAAGTATTAACCAAGCGAGTAAGCTTGCATATATATCTCTTGTTGTTTTGTCTCGGGCAGGTACATCTCGTTTTGGTTATACTTATCTTTATTGGCTGTTTAGCCAGACTATCTGCTCGATGGTGACTTGTGAGGGGGGAATTTACCTTTTATCTTACAATCCTTTGCCTTCTCAAAATCCCAGGTCACCGGGGACGTCTCCTCTGGGCCTTACCTCCCTAAACAAAAAGAACCATCCCATGAAGGTGACATTGGGTGGGATTGGTTCAAGTTACGCCAGTTTGCCTCTTCATATCTATCTTTTATCCTTACTACAAACTGCGCGATAACATGCCCTAGTAATTTTCCCTCCTTCATAGCAAAAAATGACTTCTTGGGATTCAGGGAGAGATCAATTTTTTGGCATTTTTGGAAGACCTTTCTCAGATGATGACAATGTTCTTTATCAGTCCTGGAGAAAACTGTAATGTCATCCAGATAAATGACTACAAATTTATCCTTTTCCCCAATAAAGGCGATGCCCATAGCTTGTGAAATTTTCTCCTGCATTCATCAATCCAAAGGGAATTTTGGCATACATGAATGTACCCCATGGAGTGGTGAATGCTGTCTTCTCTCTGTCCTCAAGTAAGACATAAATCTGATTGTAGCCATAAAATTCGTCAATCATGGACATCCTGGATGTATCTGTCACCCTCTGCAATATGTGCTCCATTTTCGGAAATGGGTAATTATCTTTCTTATAGCTTCTGTTTAGGTTCCTGAAATCGACACAAAGTCTGATTTCTCCCTTATTCTTTCTCACTGGGACCAAGTTGGCCACCCATTCACAATACCTTGAAGGAATGATAATCTGGGCATCCAAAAGCTTCTTTACCTCTTTCTCCATGATAGGCAACAACATGGGGTTTATTTGTCTCAGTTTCTGCCTAAATGGTTTGGCCTCTTCCTTTAGTGGGATCTTGTCTTCAATGATGCTTGTGTTGTATGTTATGAGATCCTCATAAGTCTAGGCAAACACATCAACAAACTCCTTTAATATCTCAACATATTCCTCCCTTTGTTCCCTTGACAGATTTCTCGACAATTTGACAAATTTTGGATCTTTCTATGTACCAATGTTTCATTCAGTTACATCAACATCATTAGCCGATCCTTTAACTTTCACTGCCACATCATTTTTGTCAAATAGTATTTCCAAAGGAACTAGTCCCTTCAGAATGTGATTGCTAGGCAACTGAACAATATGGTGATTAACGATTTTGTTCAAGAAAACATCAGCATGAGGATTACTTTCAGAATCCTGATCTTGATCAATATGTAGTGCAGAATAATCATCAACAATTTTAAGGAGTCTTTTGATCTCAAGATCATCCTCAAATACTTTCCAATGCTTGACATTGTTGGGTATAGAGGGTCTGTAATTTACTTCTACATCATTCTTGAGCTTTGGTGGCAAAGGGACTCTGAAATTGCTTGTTGAAACAACCATAGAATCAACCATGATGTTTTCTTCTCTTGGAATAAATGAAATGTTGAAATCTAGGAAAATATTGTCAATAAGGTCCCACACTTCATTTCTATAACTTCTTTGCCTAGGGTTCTTAGCTTGGTAAATATTTTTGACTTTATGGAAAATTAACTCAACATCCTCAAATACTGATATCTCTTCAATTCCCATGTCTTTTGCAGCCCTCAAACCTAAGACGAGAGCTTCATACTCTGCCACATTATTGGTAGTTTCAAATTCTAAATTGTAGGACAGAGCTATAGTCTCTTGATTAGGTGAAATAAGAACCACTCCAACACCAACACCTTCCTTAGAAGAGGCTCCATCGAAGAACATTTTCCACACAGAGGTGATAGTAGGGGAATTTTCACAAAAAGTAATAGGCCGCTTTTTGATTTCTAAGGGACGTTCAGGAGCATTGGTGAGTTGCAACAAACTAGATCCCAAATCTGTGTCGAGAGAAAAGATAGGATGGTTTTTGGGGTTTTCTTCATCACTAATAATGTAGGCCAATTGAGATTTCTTGTAAAGTCTCCTATGCTCACCCCCAAACAATGGAATGGTAGCATAGGTGAGGTCCATATTCAAATTTCCCCTTAGTCTTTTTATCCAAGATCTAGACAGAAGCATCCTGAACTTAGGGGGAACATTAGTTACCATGATGTCCATGATCATGCTTTTCATTGGTAGCTGGAACAAAGATACAACCAAGTCTTTGATAACCCCAAGGCACTTGACCTTCCTGGATTCGAAAGAATACAGGTCATGGTAGGCTTTTGTAATCTCCAGACCTAGCTCTTCCATGACAATCTTAGGCATAAGATTGTGAGATGGCCCTAAATGCATCAAACATTTGTGAAACACCTTGTCATGTATGTTCAGTGAAGTATAGAAGGGAGGGGATGAATCGTATCTATCTTCTACCAAAGGACCTAGGATGACTATAGGCTTCTCATTTTGGAGGTTTATTGAGTATGTGGAATGAGACGAAGGTTCGGGTTGCAACATTTTGGAGAGGCACCTTTTGAAGTCTTCATGCTTGACCAGCTTTAAAATGGGTACATGGATTCTAATATTTTGTATTTCATGCTCAAAGATGAAAGAGGAGGGGGACTTTAGAATTTCTCTCACTTCTAGAATATGACCTTTGACCGTTGGAGAGGGGGCTTGTGCTTTCTTACCTCTATGGTTGCCTGCTACATCTTTAGCAGGATTCTTTACTCTAGTAGGATTCTCAGGAACATCAGGCTTTCCTTCTTTCATCTTGGACCTGAGGTTATATCTGTTTGGGCTACTGCTGGCCTTGTCTCCCTTGCTCAACTCATTAATTTGGCTATCCATGAGAGACTCCTCGTATGCATATTGAGTTAAATGAGGAAAAGAGTAGGTGTCTCTGAGACAATGGATTTCGGGATCAAGGTCTTCTTCCTCCCCTTCATGATTAGTAACAATATTATTTTGGAGAGGGGTTTGGATTCTCTGATCATATCTATCCCTATTTCTCTAATCTCTTTGGATGATCTGAGGGGCATTAGTAGGTCTCCTAAAGTTACCTCTGTTATCAACATTTTGTGTATTTCTATAGGTCTGTCTTGCTTCAAGTTTTACCTTCTCCATCTCAATGGAAATAGATTTTACTAATTTGGTAAGCTCATCAACTTGAGGGTGGGCAACAAAGGAACCAGAGGTTGAAGTTTCAGACCTCACCTTTCTTCTATCTCTATCAGCTTTACTCCTAAGCTTGTCAGCTACCAATATATTGGATTCTACTTCAAGGGATGCATATTTCATATGAACTAAGGAGGTATCTCTTCTTTCTCTCAACAGAAGGAAAAAATCAGGGTCAAAAGCACTAGCATAAGTAATCTTGGCAGAGGTTTCTGTAGGTTTAATTTCAGCGGGAATTTTTTTATACATCTTATTAAATATTTTCGAGAAGTCTGAAACAGATTCCCCTTCTTCTCTCTTAAGTTCCTTGAATTATGTAATATAATAAAGGATATCTTTTTTATTCCCCTAATTTCTTAAGAATGAATCATCCAGAGAAACAATCCTGTCAATAGATCTAGGAGGCAAGTCTTTAAACCAATCCCTAGCATCACCATCAAGGCTCTGTACAAAAACTCTCACCCACACATCTTCATTTTTGATGGCCTAAATATCTGCAAATCTATAAATGGATGCAAGGTGCTCTTCTATAGTCACGTCTCCCTCCCCTGTGAAATGGGGCATGTACTTAAGGTAGTTCGTGGCTGGGAGAGAATTCATAGGATGAGGTAAAACCAATGAGGCGTATCTGGCAACCAATATCTTAGCCATACTATTTCTAGGAGGATTAACACCTACCATTTGGATGTGAATTGGAGGAGAACTAAGAGGAGATGGAGTTCAGACAGGCAAGACTAGGGCTATGCTTCTGGGGGAAAAAGGAAAAGGCTGAGCGTTAGGAGATAAAGATGAGGGGCTAGAGGTAACATAGGTTTCCCCTTCTGTAACTATCGCAAATATAATAGGAGGAGGAGTAGGAAAGTCTTCTAAGGTCAAAGCTCTCTCCTTCTACTTCACAACTTTGGGGGAGAAAGGGGTGTCAAATCTCTCTCCTTCCAAACCAAGAATAGGAGGGGAGAAATTGATAGGAAAACTCCCAAAAATAAATTTTTTTGAAACTCTAGTAGTTTGTATAATAGGAGAATTAGAAACAATTACTGGAGTTTGTAAAGAGGGATTATGCAAATTATCAGAAAAATTTGGTATAACGGTGGAGGTACATTTTTGAGCAGTCTTTCCCTTTCTGATAATTTCCTCTAGGTCAGCTTCAGACGTTGGCAGAAGTGAAGTGGAACTTGTGTGTCTTCCCTTAGGAGCTAGAACTGAAACAGTGGAGTCGAAAAAGTGGAGTCGCCAGGTGCAGGTTGCAATCTTTAATGGTACTGATGTCTGATGCACCTTCAAAATCAGTAGCTTCTTGTCATTCTATCTCAGGGAAAATTCTTCAATTCATTCCCCGACAATGAAGCCAAAAATGTTAGCACTAGAAGTCACCTCTGGATTGCGGTAGAGGTAAGCCCAGTACCCATCACTTTGTATGTCACAATGAATAATTTAAGGGGGTCGAATGGGGGCAGAATCAGAATAATATTGTTTAAACTTAGAAAGCTAGACCAACATGCACATGAAAATGAGGTCTTGATTCAATTTTAGTTAGTAAATTGTAGTAAGGGTGAGTAGGAGGAAGAAATTGAGGAGAAAATGAAAAGGTCTGGTATGGACAACAGGTCTTCCAACAGCCTAAGGAGAAAAAACTCAGAAAACAAGGCCTTCTTGGATTCAGAGTTCAAGAGACTGAAACCACTATAACCATGTTATAATACAACATTCATTACAAAACAATCATAAAAATCCATGTGAATCCTTCAATCATGAACATTCAGTATCAGACGCAATAAATCATGGAAACAGGAAGCTGGCTTTCATCAAACAAGAAATTTCAGGTCGAATTACATAACCAGATAACTAGAGTGTTGTATAAAAACTTTACAATGTGAGAGATTAGCTCAACCATTGACCTTAACAAAATATCAAAATGACTCCTATATACTCAGATCACAACCACAGAGATGTGCTCCAGTCTTTTCATTCAAGGCATTACGTCTGCATGCTCTTTGGTAGACTGTGCGTGCAGTCTTTTGTCAGAAGTGAGTTCCTTCCAGATGATGTCATGTTTCAGAAGGGACCTACAAAAGAGTCAATGTGCTGACAATTCGGCCTGGATTTCCATTTAAGTGGTGAGATGAGGTTTCACCAACCTTCCTCACTTTCATTAACTGTCTGCATCAAGATCAGGACGGGCCAAGACAACTCTGCACCTGGAGAACACGATGGACGCACTCTAAACTTCACCATCTGGAGCTTTGCTGGATGCTTATAGGGAGGAATTGGCAGGCATACGTGGACGCTGATGATAGGGAGATGACAAGATGACTGGGATTGCGTGGGCACCAAAATGTCATATCATTGCTCGACTTAGGATAAAAACATTTGATGCGATTTTTGAGCCCTCTTCTTTCATTTTTTTCGCTAGAATGCCACTTCCTAGGGAAAACACCCCCCTGATCAATAATGTGTGCTAACAATACTCGCTTGGAATCCACATGCTCTTACTCCATTGTGAACTATCCTCTATGTCATCTTCATGGAATCATGAGAATATGGTCCAAGAGCTTGCCATGTGTCAATATTCCACTAGACTGCAAGGTTCCTTGGTACCTATTAAATTGCACCCTCCTTCACACCACATCAATCTTAGCAATTGATTAGGAGACAATCCAACGATCTAGGTTCTTGTGGGGTCCTAGGGTTTCCTTCCTCCTGATGAGAAACTTCAACCCTACATGTCAGCTCAGTCATCGATTGACTCCACAATTGAGTGGTCTGCATTACTGTGGAAGTTTTGGGCTTCCCTATCACATCGACGTGTGGAACCTTAAAAATCATGGACCCCATGAGTCCTTGACACTTGCATCCTTCTTGTTTGTTAGGGAATCCTCTAGGTATCTTATCATTTGTTGAATTAGCTCTAAGTTCCCATAAAACTCCACTTCATGTTTCCCCCAAGGACCAAGACACATTTTCACTTCTCTTTCATAGCAAGGTTCTTTGATGCTCTTTTAATTTTCCCTCTACATCATTTTTGCATTTATATGAGTTTTCAATCCAAGAGATGGTCCATGAGAAACGTTTCCATGGAGGTCCCTCAACAATTGATTTCATCCAATGATTGGATGGTGAATAATCACTTTGTGACCTCACACTTCCTTCTTCCTTTCTACATGTCCCTTCCATGAATCCCATCCCACTTGACAATACATGGGTCCTCTAACCCTTCCATGGATTAATATCCTCCCATGCATTAGATGGAATAGTGATGTGTCCATTGATATTTTCATGTGAACATCATCCCTAATGTTACCACTTAACCTTTCTAAGTTTGAATCAATGGCCTTCTCTACCCTATGAGAATATGTCAAGTTTGATCCATTGAGGATAGAGGTTGTATGATGAACCTCTTCCCACTTCCTATTTTCTTGCAAACTATTATCATGTTGTTGAGAATGTTATCACCTTTTTGAGTCCAAAGAACTTGTTTTTCCAACTACATTTGAAATCAATTCTTTCCTTCACAACTTTCACATATTCAAGGGTCCCTTAACACTTAGCTACATTTCCCTTAATCTTTCATATGTTGCCATCCTTCACGAATATCTAAAAAACTTTTTCTTTTTTCCTTTTTCAAACCTTTCTTCTAACCCAATTTCCCAATCATGCCCCTTTGCACTTTTTTGAGTGTTTCCTTGGTGAATTTCCATATAGGGACAAATGCCCCCATTCGACCCCTTGATTACATGTTTGACTATTTCCTAAGAAGATTTCTAGATTGAGCCCAAAGACCCCATTGGGCCCCTTGATCACCCATTTGAGTATTTATTTGGTCGATTTCTATTTCAGGTCTGATACCCCCATTGGGACACTTGCTCAATTTTGAAGTGTTTGATGTAGTTGATTTCCAAATCATGCTTGATGACTCCATCGAGACCCTTTTTCATCATCCAAATTATTTGTCATAGTCGATTTCCAGTTCTGATTCAGATTATTTTCGGCACGAAATGAGATCCGAGATATAATAAAGAAATGCAAAAAGATGTCAAAGATATTCAATAATATAACATAAATGTATTGGATATGAAACCATAAACACAGAGATATAATAATACACTATTTCTATTAATGAAAGAAATGTACAGAGACTGTAAAATTACAGAGTGAAAGACTCGCTAGAATGGTGGAAGCTTATCTCTAAGAAGAGATGTGACGGCTACTCGCATTCAAAATAAGATGATTACAATGAAGCTCTGAAGGCTGTTTTACAATAAACAGGAATGCAAAAATACCTAGACATCCAAAAACCTAACCCTAGGAGATGAAGCACCAAAAGTCATGTGGGCCCCGTTTGGGTAAGTTAGTACATCAACTTCCTGGGGTCGTAACTTTTGCATACGATCTCTGTTTTAGGCGTATGATAGCTCGTTGGAAAGGTATCATCAAGGAGATTCATTTTGGGGGCTCAATGATGCCTTAGGCTATCATTGAGAACCTCGATCTCAAAAAACCTTCATTTAGGTCCTCAAAATGGCCCCGCAAGTTAAAACCTGCTAAAAAATAGTAAATTGCCAAAATTGCCAGAAAACTGTTTTGAGCCAGTCATAAAAGGTGGGTGGCCACCAATATCCACCTGGATCAATCCTCCCTCCTTAGGAAGCAATGGTATCCATTGCGTTGAGTTCCCGGGGGAGAGGGAAAAGCGCTTTCTGGATCTGCATCTTGGTGAGCTGCTTGTATTGCTAGAGACGTCATGATGCTTAGTTTGTGGAAGTCTGTCATGAACCTGTTGAAACTGAGGTTGTTGAACAAGTTGAGCTACATGAGAGGAAGGTGTGTAGAAGGAATCTTTGCACTTTGCTGCAATCTTGTCGACCTACTTCTGTTGGATAGAAGGTGCAGGGGGCAAGACTATAGTGGTTGCAGTGTCCTTTTGTTCCCCTTTTGAACAGATTACGAAGAAGCTGAATTTTGAAGTATGAGATACTACCTTGCGACACATTTTAGATGGAACAGTAGTTGGAACTACCTCTGGTATTCTATAGAAATGACCCCCCATAGAAACAATGAAACTGTGGGGTTGAGACTCATAAACAACATGGTGCTTCTACATATATGGTTGGACCAAGAGAACATCACAGACATCCAGTGGGGCAACATCACATAATAAATCATCCTTGAAGGGTTGGATGCCATATGACAATCAACATTGTTGGCTGACATGGAGATCTCGTCCTTGGTGAAGCCACCCGATGTTGTATGGCTACGGGTGTGGTGTTGTCGACAATCCCAACTGTTTGATGACCTCTGTTGAGATGAGGTTCTTCTGGCTTCCGCTATCAACAATAAAATGCAGTGGGGTCCCCTTCACCCACATCGGTGAATGGAAAAGGTGCTCCCCCTCCCCCTCTTTAGGGCCTGTTGGTTCTTCTGGTTGAATTGTTGTGGTCGTGAAAATAGCAGTGGGGTTTGCATCAATGATCTGTTCTTTACCAGTATTTTCAGAATCAGATTCAGAATCAGGGTTTGGCTCCTTGTCTTTGATCTTGGCCACTAATGACTATTTTGAGCGACATTCATCGGTGTTGTGCCAGGGGATTTTGTGGAAATCACACCATTTTCCGATGTCCTTCTTTGTCTTCCCATGGCCCTTCTTTGCTTGTGTCTTGGACTGGTTTTTTGGGAGACTGTTTGTTAGGGCCGTCTTTGTCATACTTTGGTTGTTGTGGATTTGCAGACTCGAATTCCCGTTTGTTCCGGTGCTTAAATTTATGCTCAATTTTAACAATATATCCATAAGCAACACTGAGTGATGAGGTGTAAAGAAAATCCATTTCAGTCTAGATGTATCTGTGTAGAGCCCCACGGTATTTCAGAACCAAATGTTGCTCGGAGTCTTTGATACCCAGCTTGGTGCGCAAGGTATGGAAGGTATTGGTGAACTCTATAACTGCTTGGCCCCTCTCTTGCCACAATGTGGTCCATCTCATGTACTGGTCCTCATAGTTTCCAACAAGGTAATATTGTTCCTTTACCGCATCCACAAAAAAATCCCAAGTGGGATCGACCCCATATATTCTAGACTCCTCTGTGGAACTTTTCTCCCAATAAGTTTCCCACTAATGTTTGACATGAGGGAGAGCTTCAAGGAGTGCAAAGGTGATCTTTTCTTTGTCGGAAAAATTGTGAACGAAGAAATAACCTTCTAGCAGAGTTAACCATTTTTCTAGGGCTTCTGCATCTATTTGTCCTTCAAATACAGGAATATCAAAATTAACTTGTAACTTGAAAGGCGAGGTGCCTCCAAAGTGGCTGCTTGATGAGAATGCACCTAATGCTATCTGAAGGCATTTAAGGATGTGGGAAAAATTCTCCATTATTTCGTACCTTTGTCGCGTGAGAGCTTGCTTAAGCAACAAATTGATAGGATCGTCTACTCCGTCGTTTTTCTTTTCTTCCGCCATTGAGGGTTTCTTGGGTGTGCGAGAGAAATTGTCTTCAAGAGAGACAAGCTTGATACCCAACTTGCTATACTCAGAAATTGTCGGGGACATGCACTAAAAAAATGATCAAGAACAGCCTGCTCTGATACCACTGATCCAGATTATTTTCGGCACGAAATGAGATCAGAGATATAATAAAGAAATGCACAGAGATGTCACAAGTATTCAATAATATAACAGAAATGTATCAGATATGCAACCATAAACACAAAGATACAGTAATACACGATTTCTATTAATGAAATAAATGTACAGAGACTGTAAAAATATAGAGTGAAAGACTCGCTAGAATGGTGGTAGCTTATCTCTGAGAAGAGATGTGACGGCTACTCACATTCAAAAGAAGATGATTACAATGAGGCTCTGAAGGCTGTTTCACAATAAACAGGAATGCCAAAAACCCTAGACATCCAAAAACCTAACCCTAGGAGATGAAGCGCCAAAAGTCATGTGGGCCTCATTTGGGTAAGTTAGTACATCAACTTCCCGGGGTTGTAACGTTTGCATACGATCTCCGTTTTAGGCGTATGATAGATTGTTGGAAAGGTATCATCAAGGAGATTCATTTTGGGGGCTCAATGATGCCTTCGGCTATCATTGAGAACCTAGATCTTGAAAAATCTTCATTTAGGCCCTCAAAATGGCCCCGGAAGTGAAAACCTGCTAAAAAAATAGTAAATTGCCAAAATTGCTAGAAAACTATTTTGAGCCAGTCAGAAAAGGTGGGTGGCCACCGATATCCACCTGGATTGATCCTCCCTCCTTAGGAAGCAATGGTATCCATTGCGTTGAGTTCCCAGAGGAGAGGTAAAAATGTTTGCTGGATCTACATCTTGGTGAGCTGCTTGTATTGTTGGAGACATCGCGCTTCTTAGTTTGTGGAAGTCTATCATGAACTTGTTGAAGATGAGGTTGTTGAAAAATTCAAGCTACATGAGAGGAAGGTGTGCATAAGTTATCTTTTCACTTTGCTGCAATCTTGTCGACTTGCTTCTGTTGGATAGAAGGTGCAGGGGGCGAGACTGTAGTGGTTGCAGTGTCCTTCTGTTCCCCTTTTGAACAGATTGCGAAGAAGCTGAATTTTGCAGTATGAGATACTACCTTGTGACATGTTTTAGGTGGAACAGTATTTGGAACTACCTCTGGTATTCTATAGAGATGACCCCCCAGAGAAACAATGACACTGCAGGGTCGAGACTCATGAACAACATGGCGCTTCCACATATATGGTTGGCCCAAGAGAACATCACAAACATCTAGTGGGGAAACATCACATAATACCTCATCCTTTAAGGGTTGGATGTCGTATGACAAACGACATTGTTGAATGACACGGAGATCTCATCCTTGGTGAAGCCACCCGATGTTGTATGGCTGCGGGTGCAGTGTTGTTGACAATCCCAACTGTTTGACGACCTCTGCTGGGATGCGGTTCTTTTGGCTTCCGCTATCAACAATAAAATGCAGTGGAGTCCCCTTCACCCACATCGGTGAATGGAAAAAGTGCTCCCCCTCTTGAGGATCTATTGGTTCTTCTGGTTGAATTGCTGCGGTCGCGACAATAGCAGTGGGGTCTGCATCAATGATATGTGCTTTATCAGTATTTTCAGAATTAGATTTTGAATTAGGGTTTGGCTCCTTGTCTTTGATCTCGGCCACCAATGACTATTTTGAGCGACATTCATCGGTGTTGTGCTAGGGGATTTTGTGGAAATCACACCATTTTCCGGTGTCCTTCTTTGTCCGTGGCCCTTCTTTTATTGTGTCTTGGACTGGTTTTCAGGAGACTGTTTGTTAGGGCCGTCTTTGACATACTTTGGTTGTTGCGGATTTGTAGACTCGAATTCTCATTTGTTCCGGTGCTTAAATTTATGCTAAATTTTAACAACATATCGATAAGCAGCACCGAGTGATGAGATGTCCAGAAAATCCATTTCAGTCTAGATGTATCTTTGTAGAGCCCCACGGTATTTCAGAACCAAATGTCGCTCAGAGTCTTTGATACCCAGCTTGGTGTGCAAGGTATGGAAGGTATTGGTGAACTCCAAAACTGCTTGGATCCTCTCTTGCCATAGTGTGGTCCATCTCATGTACTGATCCTCATAGTTGCCAATAGGGTAATACTATTCCTTTACCGCATCCACAAAAAAATCCCAAGTGGGATCGACCCCATATATTCCAGACTCCTCTTTGGAACTTTGCTCTTAGTAAGTTTCCCACCAATGTTTGACATGAGGGAGAGATTTAAGGAGTGCGAATGTGATCTTTTCTTTGTCGAAAAATTTTTGAACGAAGAAATAACCTTCTAGTAACCTTTTCTTTGTTGAAAAAATGTGGGCAAAATTCTCCATCATTTCATCCCTCTGTCGCGTGAGAGCTTGCTCAAGCAACAGATTGATAGGATCGTCTACTCCGTTGTTTTTCTTTTCTTCCACCATTGAGGGTTTCTTGGGTGTGTGAGAGCGATTGTCTTCAAGAGATACAGGCTCGAGACCCAACTTTCTATACTTGGACCTTGTCGGGGACATGCACTGAAAAAGCGATCAAGAGCATCCCACTATGATACTATTGATCCAGATTATTTTCGGCATGAAATGAGATCGGATATATAATAAATAAATGCACAGAGATGTCACAAATATTCAATAATATAACAGAAATGTATCAGAGATGCAACCATAAACACAAAGATATAGTAATACATGATTTCTATTAATGAAAGAGATGTACAGAGATTGTAAAAATACAGAGTGAAAGACTCGCTAGAATGGTGGAAGCTTATCTTTGAGAAGAGATGTAACAGCTACTCGCATTCGCAAGAAGATAATTACAATGAGGCTCTGAAGGCATTTTTACAATAAATAGGAAAGCCAAAAACCCTAGACATAGAAAAACCTAACCGTAGGAGATGAAGCGCCAAAAGTCATGTGGGCCCCATTTGGGTAAGTTAGTACATCAACTTTATGGGGTCGTAACTTTTGCATATGATCTCCGTTTTAGGCGTATGATAGCTCGTTGGAAAGGCATCGTCGAGGAGATTCATTTTGGGGGCTCAATGATGCCTTTGACTATCATTGAGAACCTCTATCTCGAAAAACCTTCATTTAGGCCCTCAAAATGGCATCGGAAGTTAAAACCTACTAAAAAATAGTAAATTGCCAAAATTGTCAGAAAACTGTTTTGAGCTAGTCGAAAAAGGTGGGTGGCCACCAATATCCACTTGGATCAATCCTCCCTCTTTAGGAAGCAATGGTCTCCATTGCATTTATTTCTCGGGGGAGAGGGAAAAGTGATTTCTAGATCTGCATCCTGGTGAGCTGCTTGTATTGCTGGAGACATCGCGCTACTTAGTTTGTGGAAGTCTGTCATGAACCTGTTGAAGCTGAGGTTGTTGAACAAGTCGAGCTACATGAGAGGAAGGTGTGTAGAAGTAATCTTTGCGCTTTGTTGCAACCTTGTCGACCTGCTTATGTTGGATAGAAGGTGCAGGGGGCGAGACTGTAGTGGTTGCAGTGTCCTTCTATTCCCCTTTTGAACAGATTGCGAAGAAGATGAATTTTGCAGTATAAGATACTACCTTGTGACACTTTTTAGGTGGAACAGTAGTTGGAACTACCTCTGGTATTCTATAGAGATGACTCCCCAGAGAAACAATGACACTGCAGGGTCGAGACTCATAAACAACATGGCGCTTCCACATATATGGTTGGCCCAAGAGAACATCATAGATATCTAGTGGGGAAACTTCACATAATACCTCATCCTTGAAGGGTTGGATGCCATATGACAAGTGACATTGTTGGATGACACAGATATCTCTTCCTTGGTGAAGCCACCCGATGTTGTATGGCTGTGGGTGTGGTGTTGTCGACAATCCCAATTGTTTGACGACCTCTGCTGGGATGAGGTTCTTCTGGTTTTTGTTATCAACAATAAAATGCAGTGGGGTCCCCTTCACCCACATCGTTGAATGGAAAAAGTGCTCCCCCTCTTCAGGATCTGTTGGTTCTTCTGGTTGAATTGCTGCGGTCCCGACAATAGCAGTGGGGTCTACATCAATGATCTGTCATTTACCAGTATTTTTAGAATCAGATTCTGAATCAGGGTTTGGATCCTTGTCTTTGATCTCAGACACCAATGACTGTATTGAGTGACATTCATAGGTGTCGTTCTAGGGAATTTTGTGGAAATCACACCATTTTCTGGTGTCCTTCTTTGTCTTCCTGTGGCCCTTCTTTTATTGTGTCTTGGACTGGTTTTTGGGAGACTATTTGTTAGGGCTGTCTTTGCCATACTTTTGTTGTTGCAGATTTGCAGACTCGAATTCCCGTTTGTTCTGGTGCTTAAATTTCTGCTCAATTTTAACAACATATCCATAAGAAGCACCGAGTGATGAGATGTACAAAAAATCCATTTCAGTCTAGATGTATCTATGTAGAGCCCCACGGTATTTCATAACCAAATGTTGCTCGGAGTCTTTGATACCTAGCTTGGTGCGCAAGGTATGGAAGGTATTGGTGAACTCTTGAACCGCTTGGCCCCTCTCTTGCCGCAGTGTGGTCCATCTCATGTACTGGTTCTGATAGTTTCCAACAGGGTAATACTGTTCCTTTACCGCGTCCACAAAAAAATCCCAAGTGCGATCGACCCCATATATTCCAGACTCCTCTGTGGAACTTTTCTCCCAGTAAGTTTTCCACCAGTGTTTGACATGAGGGAGAGATTTAAGGAGTGCGAAGGTGATATTTTCTTTGTTGAAAAAATTGTGAATGGAGAAATAACCTTCTAGCAGAGTTAACCATTTTTCTAGGGCTTCTGCATCTATCTGTCCTTCAAATACAGGAATATCAAAATTAACTTGTACCTTGAAAGGTGAGGTGCCTCCAAAGTGGCCGCTTAATGAAGATGCGCCTGATGCTATCGACAAATGTTTAAGGATGTGGAAAAAATTCTCCATCATTTCGTCCCTCTGTTGCGTGAGAGCTTGCTCAAGCAACAGATTGATAGGATCGTCTGCTCTGTCATTTTTCTTTTATTCCGCCATTGAGGGTTTCTTGGGTGTGCGAGAGTGATTATATTCAAGAGAGACAAGCTCGAGACCCAACTTACTATACTCGGACCTCATCGGGGACATGCACTGAAAAAACGATCAAGCGCAGCCTGCTCTGATACCACTGATCCAGATTATTTTCGGCATGAAATGAAATCGGAGATATAATAAAGAAATGCATAGAGATGTCACATATATTCAATAATATAACATAAATGTATCATATATGCAACCATAAACACAGATATACAGTAATACGTGATTTCTATTAATGAAAGAAATGTACAGAGACTATAAAAATATAGAGTGAAAGACTCGCTAGAATGGTGACAACTTATCTCTGAGAAGAGATGTGACGACTACTCGCATTCGCAAGAAGATGATTAGAATGAGGCTTTGAAAGCATTTTTACAATAAACAGGAATGCCAAAAACCCTAGACATCCAAAAACCTAACACTAGGAGATGAAGCACCAAAATTCATGTGGGCCTCGTTTGGGTAAGTTAGTACATCAACTTCCCGGGGTCGTAACTTTTGCATATGATCTCCATTTTAGGTGTATGATAGCTCTTTGGAAAGGTATCATTGAGGAGATTCATTTTGGGGGATCAATGATGCCTTTGGATATCATTGAGAACCTCTATCTTGAAAAACCTTCATTTAGGCCCTCAAAATGGCCCCGCAAGTTAAAACCTGCTAAAAAATAGTAAATTGCCAAAATTGCCAGCAAACTGTTTTGAGCCAGTCGAAAAAGGTGGGTGGCCACCGCTATCCACCTGGATCAATCCTCCCTCCACAGAAAGAAATGGTCTCCATTGCGTTGAGTTCCTGGAGGAGAGAGAAAAGCGTTTGCTGGATCTGCATCTTGGTGAGCTGCTTGTATTGCTGGAGACGTTGCGCTGCTTAGTTTGTGGAAGTTTTTCATGAAGCTGTTGAAACTGAGGTTGTTGAACAAGTCAAGCTACATGAGAGGAAGGTGTGCAAAAGGAATCTTTGCGCTTTGATGCAACCTTGTCGACCTGCTTCTATTGGATAGAAGGTGTAGGGGGCGAGACTGTAGTGGTTGTTGTGTCCTTCTGTTCCCCTTTTGAACAGATTGCGAAGAAGCTGAATTTTGTAGTATGAGATACTACCTTGTGACACTTTTTAGGTGGGACAGTAATTGGAACTACCTCTGGTATTCTATAGAGATGACCCCCTAGAGAAACAATGACACTGTGAGGTCGAGACTCATAAACAACATGGCGCTTCCACATATATGGTTGGCCCAAGAGAACATCACAGACATCCAGTGGGGAAACATCACATACCTCATCCTTGAAGGTTTGGATTCCATATGACAATCGACATTGTTGGCTGAAACAGAGATCTCATCCTTGGTGAAGCCACCTGATGTTGTATGGCTGCAGGTGTGGTGTTGTCGACAATCCCAACTGTTTGATGACCTCTGCTGAGATGAGGTTCTTCTGGCTTCTACTATCAACAATAAAATGCAACGGGGTCCCCTTCACCCACATCAATGAATGGAAAAGGCACTCCCCCTCTTCAGGATCTGTTGGTTCTTCTGGTTGAATTGTTGCGGTCGCGAAAATAGCAGTGGGGTCTGCATCAATAATCTTTCCTTTACCAGTATTTTCAGAATCAGATTTTGAATCAGGGTTTGGCTCCTTGTCTTTGATCTCGGCCACCAATGACTATTTTGAGCGACATTCATCTCTGTTGTGCCAGAGGATTTTTTGGAAATCACACCATTTTCCAGTGTTCTTCTTTATCTTCCCGTGGCCCTTCTTTTCTTGTGTCTTGGACTGGTTTTTAGGAGACTGTTTCTTAGGACCTGAATTCCCATTTATTCTCGTGCTTAAATTTATGCTCAATTTTAACAGTATATCGATAAGCAACATCGAGTGATGAGATGTCCAAAAAATCCATTTCAGTCTGGTTGTATCTGTGTAGAGCCCCACGGTATTTTAGAACCAAATGTCGCTCAGAGTCTTTGATACCCAACTTGGTGTGCAAGTTATGGAAGGTATTGGTGAACTTCAGAACTACTTGGCCCCTCTCTTTCCGCAGTGTGGTCCATCTCATGTACTGGTCCTCATAGTTGCCAATAGGGTAATGCTGTTCCTTTACTGCATCCGCAAAAAAATCCCAAGTGGGATTGGCCCCATATATTCCAGACTCCTCTGTGGAATTTTTCTCCCAGTAAGTATCCCACCAATGTTTGACATGAGGGAGAGCTTTAAGGACTGTGAAGGTGATCTTTTCTTTGTCGAAAAAATTGTGAACAGAGAAATAACCTTCTAGCAGAGTTAACCATTTTTCTAGGGCTTCTGCATCTATCTGTCCTTCAAATACAAGAATATCAAAATTAATTTATACCTTGAAAGGAGAGGTGGCTCCAAAGTGGCCGCTTGATGAAGGTGCACCTGATGCTATCGACAGACATTTAAGGATGTGGGAAAAATTCTCCATCATTTCGTCCCTCTGTCACGTGAGATCTTGCTCAATCAACATATTGATAGGATCGTGTGCTCCGTCATTTTTATTTTCTTCCTCCATTGAGGGTTTATTGGGTGTGAGAGAGCGATTGTCTTCAAGAGAGACAAGCTCGAGACCCAACTTGCTATACTCGGACCTCATCGGGGACATGCACTGAAAAAGTGATCAAGAGCAGTTTGCTCTGATACCACTGATCTGGATTATTTTCGGCACGAAATGAGATCAGAGATATAATAAAGAAATGCACAGAGATGTCACAGATATTCAATAATATAATAGAAATGTATCAGAGATGCAACCATAAACACAGAGACACAGTAATACAGGATTTCTATTAATGAAAGAAATGTATAGAGACTATAAAAATACAGAGTGAAAGACTCGCTAGAATGGTGGTAGCTTATCTCTGAGAAGAGATGTGATGGCTACTCACATTCGAAATAAGATGATTACAATGAGGCTCTAAAGGCCGTTTTACAATAAATAGGAATTCCAAAAACCATAGACATCCAAAAACCTAACCCTAGGAGATGAAGCGCCAAAAGTCATGTGGGCCCCGTTTGGGTAAGTTAGTACATCAACTTCCCGGGGTCGTAACTTTTGCTTACAATCTCCGTTTTAGGCTTATGATAGCTCGTTGGAAAGGTATCGTCGAGGAGATTCATTTTGGGGGCTCAATGATTCCTTTGGCTATCACTGAGAACCTTGATATCGAAAAACCTTCATTTAGGCTCTCAAAATGGCCCCGAAAATTAAAACTTGCTAAAAAATAGTAAATTGCTAAAATTGCCAGAAAACTGTTTTGAGCTAGTCAAAAAAGGTGGGTGGCCACTGATATCCACCTGGATCAATCCTCCCTCCTTAGGAAGCAATGGTATCCATTGCGTTGAGTTCCTGGGGGAGAGGGAAAAGCGTTTGCTGGATCTGCATCTTGGTGAGCTGCTTGTATTGTTGGAGACGTCGCGCTGCTTAGTTTGTGGAAGTCTGTCGTGAACTTGTTGAAGATGAGGTTGTTGAACAAGTCGAGCTACATGAGAGGAAGGTGTGCAGAAGGAATCTTTTCACTTTGCTTCAACCTTGTCGACCTACTTCTGTTGGATAGAAGGTGTAGGGGGCGAGACTGTAGTGGTTGTAGAGTCCTTCTATTCCCCTTTGAACAGATTGCGAAGAAGCTGAATTTTGTGGTATGCGATACCAACTTGCGACACTTTTTAGGTGGAACAGTAGTTTTAACTACCTCTGGTATTCTATAGAGATGACCCCCGAAAGAAACAATGACATTGCGGGGTCGAGACTCATAAACAACATGGAGCTTCCACATATATGGTTGGCCCAAGAGAACATCATAGACATCTAGTGGGGAAACATCACATAATACCTCATCCTTGAAGGGTTGGATGCTGTATGACAATCGACATTGTTGTCTGAGATGGAGATCTCATCCTTAGCGAAGCCACCCGATGTTGTATGGCTGCAGGTGTGGTGTTGTCGACAATCCCAACTGTTTGATGACCTCTACTGAGATGAGGTGTTGTCGACAATAAAATGCAGCGGGGTCCCCTTCACCCACATCGGTGAATGGAAAAGGTACTCCCCCTCTTGAGGACCTGCTGGTTCTTCTGGTTGAATTGCTGCGGTTGCGACAATAACAATGGGGTCTGCATGAATGATCTGTCCTTTACTAGTATTTTCATAATCAGATTTTGAATCAGGGTTTGGCTCCTTGTCTTTGATCTCAACCACCAATGACTATTTTGAGCGACATTCATCGATGTTGTGTCAGGGACTTTTGTGGAAATCACACCATTTTCCGGTGTCCTTCTTTGTCTTTTTGTGGCCCTTCTTTTCTTGTGTCTTGGACTGGTTTTCGGGAGACTGTTTGTTAGGGCCGTCTTTTTTATACTTTGGTTGTTGTGGATTTGCAAACCCGAATTCCCGTTTGTTCTGGTGCTTAAATTTCTACTCAATTTTAATAGCATATCGATATGCAACACCGAGTGATGAGATGTCCAGAAAATCCATTTCAGTCTGGATGTATCTGTGTAGAGCCCCATGGTATTTCAGAACCAAATGTGGCTCAGAGTCTTTGATACCCAGCTTGGTGTGCAAGATATGGAAGGTATTGGTGAACTCTGGAACTGCTTGGCCCCTGTCTTGCCGCATTGTGGTCCATCTCATGTACTGGTCCTCATAGTTTCCAACAGGGTAATACTGTTCCTTTACTACATCCACAAAAAAATCCCAAGTGGGATGATCGGCCCCATATATTCCAGACTCCTCTATGGAACTTTTCTCCCAATAAGTTTCCCACCAATGTTTGACATGAGGGAGAGCTTTGAGGAGTGCAAAGGTGATCTTTTCTTTGTCGAAAAAATTGTGAACGGAGAAATAACCTTCTAGCATAGTTAACCATTTTTCTAGGGCTTCTGCATCTATCTGTCCTTCAAATATAAGAATATCAAAATTAACTTGTACCTTGAAAGGCAAGGTGCCTCCAAAGTGGCTACTTGATGAAGATGCGCCTGATTCTATCGGTAGACGTTTAAGGATGTGGGCAAAATTCTCCATCATTTCGTCCCTCTATCCCGTGAGAGCTTGCTCAAGCAACAGATTGATAGGATCGTCTACTCCATCGTTTTTCTTTTCTTCTGCCATTGAGGGTTTCTTGGGTGTGAGAGAGAGATTGTATTCAAGAGAGACAAGCTCGAGACCCAACTTTCTATACTTGGACCTTGTCGGGGACATGCATTGAAAAAGTGATCAAGAGCAGCCTGCTCTAATACCACTAATCTGGATTATTTTCAGCACGAAATGAGATCGGAGATATAATAAAGAAATGCACAGAGATGTCATAGATATTCAATAATATAACAGAAATGTATCATAGATGCAACCATAAACACATAGATACAGTAATACACGATTTCTATTAATGAAATAAATGTACAGAGACTGTAAAAATACAGAGTGAAAGACTCGCTAGAATGGTGGCAGCTTATCTTTGAGAAGAGATGTGATGGCTACTCGCATTCGCAAGAAGATGATTACAATGAGGTTCTGAAGGCCATTTTACAATAAACAGGAATGCCAAAAACCCTAGACATCCAAAAACCTAACCCTAGGAGATGAAGCACCAAAAGTCATGTGGGCCCTGTTTGGGTAAGTTAGTACATCAACTTCTCGGGGTTGTAACTTTTGCATACGATCTCCGTTTTAGGCGTATGATAGCTCGTTGGAAAGGTATCGTCGAGGAGATTAATTTTGGATATCATTGAGAATTTATATCTCAAAATAACTATATCTATAAAAACCTTCATTTAGGCCCTCAAAATGGCCCCAAAAGTTAAAACTTGCTAAAAAATAGTAAATTGCCAAAATTGTCAGAAAACTGTTTTGAGCCAGTTGGAAAAGGTGGGTGGCCACCAATATCCACTTGGATTAAGTTCGGGCCTGATGCCTCCATCATGCCACTTTTTCACTATTCGAATTGTTTCTCCTACCCAATTTAAGATTTTGAACATATTCAAAGGTGTTTAATTCCATAGGTAATCAAAGGTATGTACTCTAGAGGGATAGGTGTCCCTATGAGAAGAAGATACCTGGACAAGAATATCTACATTGGGATTGTAATCATTCACAAGGTGGAGTTTGCACACATGGCCCTAATTTTATGGGGTAAAGAGAGAGTGGGGTCCCCTAATCATGAGTTGATAGAAATATCAGTTAAACAACCCATGAAATTAAAGGACTAATCAAAATTAGTGGGTTCAAGGTGATTTTAGAACCCAATATTGAGCATGCTTTTCCTTAGTAACATATAATTAAAAAAAGTTGGCACTTTTACGTGGGATGTTTTTCATTCAAGACCTTAATTTATTGTAGTTGAAGAGGGGAAAAAAAATACCAAAGTCATAAGATGTTGAAGATCTTCTTGGAGCATCACAATTTTGCAGCAACAAGTGGCTTTCTCTTCCTTCCACTTCTCATGTCCTTCGTTCTCATTCCGACTGTAATAATTCTCTGAGTAGCAAGTTCTATAGAGGAGAACAAGAAACCCCATGACAATGTTCTTTGTAATCCCAAACCCTGGTGCATTTTTTGACTAATACAATGGTTGTTTTATATCTAAGACTTCTATAGTCCCCAACATTGAAACTATTGTTTGATTATTGAGCTATTAGATTCATTGTGAAATCAGAAACAACATTGTTTCCATTGGTCAATAATAAATTTAAGTGAGTTATGTTGTGTTTCTCTTTTTCATTTCCTATATTATATAATGCTAAGTAAGCTAATGGATCTGATCTTTCCTTGCCCAATGGTTTTTTGTTTGATAAATATGTGCTAGGAAACTAGTTTTGACTCCTCCTATGTCCATATTTGTTTTTCTCTAAGTTATTTTCCCAACATAACTAGATTTTGGTGCCCACGATGTAGAATACCATTCCTATGACTGAAATCCTATCAAAACCCCCTATCGGTTCACCCCCTTTTGAAATTGCTCCAAATTAAAACCTACCACCTTATTCTTGTTCAAAATCCATAGCAAAGATTGAGTCTATGCATAAAATTTCTTTGTTATAAATCCAATCTAAGCTTCATCTGTTAAATAGGTTGTCCTTGAGTGATCTATAAGCTACCATGGATAATCCACTAGAACAGTTCATCACAAAATATATTATAATATGATGAAATATTTATTATGCATGTCTATTTCCTTAGATCTTAGATTTGTCATCTCTAGCTTATTGCTCTATTTTTATAGAAAATAAATGAAATACAAAAAATAAAAGTGTTGGATTACTGAGAGGGGGGATGAATTAGTAATAGAGCAATTTAATCATTTTTAACCATATAATCCAAGTGTTATATCAATGAAGCATTATCATCCAATAACTGTAGAGTAAATAAACAATGAACAAATGAAAAAACATACACATACATAGTACACCAGTGTTTTACGTGGAAACCCAAATCCGGAGAAAACCACAGAATGATTTTTCTTATATGTCTTTAAAAATTACATTCATTCGAAGCACCAAATTCCTTTGTTTTTCAGCTGCAACTGGAAGGATGCTCCAACCCCCTAATTTCTTAGGCTACAACCTGAGGGAAGCTCCAACTCCCCAGTTCTCTGGCTACAACCATAAGGAGGCTACAACCCCCTATGTTCTCTGGCTACAACCACTTGTCCTTGCCCCGTCCTGCCACCCTGAAGTAGAAGTAGAATGATGGAACCACTGTCAACCTGTCACTGTGAGATATACCACTGTAAACTTGTAACAATAAATCTGAACCATGCATCAACCTGTACCTCAACCTGTAATCAACCTGTACCATAAACAAGTGCATCAACCATGCACTAACCTATACCAAATAACCTGTAATCAACCTGTACCATAAACAAGTGCATCCAACCATGTACCAAGTATGTACCAATCATGTGTCAACTACTCATCAACTATGACTCATCAATAAGTACCAACATCATCAACTATACACCTCATGTATGTGCCAACTCATCAACTACCTATCTCAACCATGTAATCAACATGTACCTCAACCAAAAGCCCTCATCAATTTCATCATCCAAATCTAATTTGTAGCTATATAATGGAACTAGTGTATATTTTCACATTCCTACAAACCTTCCTTAACTTCAACAACAAGAGACTAGCATTTTCATCAAACTTTTCTTTAGTCTCACATGCCTAGTTTTGGATTAGTCAACAACCCTAACTTGAAGTAATCATAACTTTGTACCTGTAATGTATA
>ML825225.1:124474-154076 GCA_009831015.1 Picea engelmannii | reverse complement strand
ATGTTTACAAGTGTTTACACATTTTGTTGTTGTTTATATATATATATATATATTATACCTCTTCATAACAAATATATATTTATTTGGATCATACCTCCCCATTTAGGGAGGCTTTTCATCCCCAAAATATTTATTGAATGAGGTGAGGAAATTTTCTCTCTACCGTCTCCTTGGAGTATCATTCTTCTTTGCCTGGAAGTTGTCCTTTCAATCCAATCTACTAAATGTCATGCTGCCCCTGTCTTGTAGTTATAGATTTCCTACAAAAGATTGTGTCTTTTTCCAACTCTACCTAAGAATCTAGTGCTAAGTCCTCTATGGTAGGTAGGACTTGCTCCTCCTCCTGATGCAACATGGAATGCTCATAGAGTTTCAAAATATCCACATTCACTATTGATTAAATGCACATGTATGGGGGTAGACTGAGTCTGTAGGTGTTATCTCCCACCTCCTTAAATATCTCAAACGGGCCATACCATAGAGCCTTAATATTCTTACCAAGACCCTGTAGTCTTTCCTTGTTCGGTTGTAACCAAAATCTGTCTCCCACTTTGAATGAATTCTCAGTTCTGTGTTGATCATGTCCGACCTTATACTTTTCCCATGATTTATTCAGTTTCTCCTGTAGTTTCAAGTGGATATATATAATATTTTCAACTAACAATGCCTCTCCTACGATGTATTCCCTCCTTGCTATCCATACACAACATCCAAGGGAGAAGGTGACAAATACCCAAATCAAGTTTCAAAAGGGGACTTAGTAATAGAAGTGTGGACTTCTTTGTTATAAGAGTGCTGAATATAGATTGGATTTTCATCCTAGGTATTCAGATGCTTTTGATTATAACCCCTCAAAATCTACACCAAAGTCCCATTGACTACTTCTATCTTCCCATCTATCCATGGATGTAATGTTTTATATCTCTTCAACTTAGTGTCCATATTCTCTAAAAGTGTAGTCTAAAAGGGACTGAGAAATATGGTATCCCTATTTGAGATGATGCTCCTTGGTATCCCAAAGTGCACCCAAACCTACTCAAAATAACATATTTGTTGCTTCTTGTCCTTTAATGGTATTTTTACAAGACGTAAGGATGGACATATTGTTGAACATGTCAACTACCACAAATAAATAGTCATGTCCCTTCCTAGTTGTTGGTAAGCCTCCCACAAAGTTCATGGAAATGATTTCCCAAGGTCAAGTGGCTACAAATAAGGGATGGTATAGATCTTTATTTCTATTACTAGGCTTGAAGGTACAACAAAGTTTGCATCTTCTAATATACTATGCTACATACCTTTATAATTTAGCAACTATCTTCTGAACACCAAAATTTCCTGCATCTTTGTAGCTACGAGCCTCTCTGATAAGTTGCAATCTTTCACCTTTAGGAACATAGAGCTTGTCTAACTTTTAGAGTAACCCATTTTGGAGATGATAGTCAACCTTACTGTCACCTTCTTCTACTTGAATTTGTCCCTCTAGCTACTAAAACACCCCCTTGAAGTCCTCATCTGTTGTGTATGCCTCTTTGTATGCATCATGGGTAAAATGATCCATGTGCATAAAAGTTCCCAAAGATGTAATATTGGATATGAGTGGAATTGAAAGAATGTTTTCCAACTTATTAGTGCTACCCTTCTTATACTTGATGACTAGATGAAATTTTTGCAAAAACCCCATTCACTTGTAATATTTGGTTTGTTGAAGCTTACTTTGGGCATGCAAATACTGTAGTGGTTGGTGATCTATGTGAATAATGGTTTCCTTTTGCATCAGACAATGCTTCCACTTCTTAATATATTGAACCAAGGAATATAGTTCCTTATCATAGGTAGGGTAGTTTAAGACTCCCCAATGAAACATTTTAGAATGATAGCATACTGACTTACCTCCTTGCATAAAAAATTCTCCAATAGAATACCCACTTGCATCTGTCTCCACTTTGAAAGGCTTTTGCAAGTTAGGTAATGCTAGAACTAGTGCTTGACTAATATTTTGTTTTAGCTCATTGAAATATTTCTGTTGATTTTTCCCCACTGAAAACTCTTATTACTCATTGTTATGGCATGGAGTGTTGCAACTACCTCTAAAAAGGATGCTATGAAATTCCATATTTATCGTGTTTTCCCAACAAAGCTCCTAAATTCAGTGACATTAGTAGGAAATAACCATTTTTTGATGGCCTCCATCTTTAATGAATCTATCTTGATCTCACCTCCATTGATCACATACCCCAAATACACCAATGACTACTGAGAAAACTCACTTTTCTTGAGGTTATCCAACAACTAGTGATTTTTCAAAGTCTTTAACACCTACATGAGATGTGAGATGTGATCCTCCCAGGTAGAGATATAAACCAATATATCATCCAAATACACTATAAAAAATTAATCTTAATATGGGTGCAATACATCATTTATCAATATCATAAATGCAGATGGTGCATTACATAAACCAAATGGAATGACCAACCATTCATACAAACCTTGCCTTGTCTTGAAGGTGGTCTCCCATGTGTCTTTCTATTTGATATTTACCTAGTGGTATCCCAATTTTAGATCCAAATTGGTGAAGTAATTGGCAAGCTGCAATTGGTCTAAAAAATCATCGATCCTGGGAAGAGGGTACCTATTCTTGAGTGTAATCTTGTTCAAAGATCTATAGTTGATACAAATAAAGTTCCATCTTTCTTGGGTATTATGATAATATCTAACCCATAAGGTGAGGTGCTTGGTTGCATTTCTCATTGATCTAGTAGCCGCTGCAACTGTTTCTTCACTTTATCTACTTCTAGAACATATTGTCTATACAACCCAACATTGGGTAATGGAGAGTCATGCAACAATTGTATCTCATGATCCACTTCCCTCTTAGGTGGTAGCCATTTAGTATCTCAGAACACTCCTATGTATGCCCATAGAAACTCCTTCAACTGATGTTTTTTTTTCTCTTTAGTACATCCCTCCAGGTAGGCCTTTTCTCTTCCCGATTCATCACTCGACTGATTCTCTCGTAAGAAAATAAAATAATACTTCTTACTTGAACCAATCAACTCTTTGGCTTGGTTGGCACTTACCAGTGAGATCTCAATTTTTCTTTATGTGCATTGATAATGAAGAAATTCCCATCCTTGATCAGGTGGTACTGTTTTTTTCTCCTCATGAAGATTTCATCCCTCATATACATGTAAGGTATTCCAAACACTTCTCCACACATGTCAAGGAGTACTACATATAACTCCACTTCATCAATAAAATATACACTTACAAAAAATTTCATCTTACACTATTTTGTGACCTTGATCTCTACATCCTTGTTTACCCACCCCAATGGATATGGGATAGGATGATCATGAACCTCCAACCCAAGCTTGCTGACTAGATCAGCTGCTATGATATTGGACCATGAATTGGAATCAAATAGAGAATCTACCTTGGTCTTATTGACCTGGATATTGATCTGTAAGAGTTTTGTCATATCCTTCTCTTCCTTGTGATGAAGGATATTTATATTCACCTCCTTTTTCACTTAGTGAAAGCAATATTCTCATCCACATATGAGATTCTCTCTACCTAATTTCTTGAATCCATGACTTAAAGGTTCTTCTTCTTGGCATCCTTCTTACGATTATTAGGTTTCAACTCTTGATGTAGTTTCCAACATTTTTCTTCAATGTGATCATTGATATTGCAATGGTTATAGTGGTTATCTGGATCCTTGCACTGATGTATAGTGGTTGTTGTCCTCTTGTCTTTCCCTTTCCACTTCTACTTTCCATCCTTGGAAGCATCTTGGCTCTCTTTATGTTTGGAACCACTTCTTGTGGGATATATTTTCCAGATACCATGCTTGTACACAAGCCTAATCAATTGTCCTGAGCTTGAATACCATCACTTTATTTCGCAAATGACTATGTAGACCCCCCATATAATTAAGGAGTACATTTGGGTTCTTGGGAGAGATATACATCATGATAGCCATCTTTCTGAATTTGGTGGTGTACTCTTGCACAATTTTCCCTTGCCTTTTCTTGAAGTAATGCCAATGGATCCATCGGTCCTCTACATACCCAATAGGGTATAATTAGGACTTAATGAGGGTTTTTAAATCCTCCCACTCAGTTACTAGCGGATCTCCCTCCATCTAAGTGTCTCCACGTGTATTTCCCACCAAGTTAATGCATGGCCCTCTAATTTTAGTTGGAAAAATAAAATCTTCTACTCATTTATATTTTGAACACTGAAATAGACCTCTAATTGATGCAACCAATGATTCAAATTTACTGCATCAATATCACCTTAGTATGGTTTTATATCCACTTTTTCTTCCATTTTAAATAAATATAATGAATGGGTAATGGCACTGGAACTTGTCTTCTCTTTCTTGTGCTCTTTTCTCGACTCCTTTTCTAGGTCTTCATTATCTCCCAATTTCCCCTCTGATATGATATTTGAGTTAGAGCCTCCAACCTCCCTGAACAATTTGAGCTAGTTTTCTAGAGCTACCATGAGGAGGGCCACATTGCAAGAGATATTAATGACTTTCTCTTGCAACCTCACAAATCTCTCTTTTGCTAAATATTGAGGGTTGTTGTGAACATAATCATCCTCGATGGCTATGGTTTTGAAACTTTCTTCTTAAGCCAATTACTGGATCCTACAACTTCCCATAAATACTCCAAAGAAACTCGCTCTAATACCAATATGATCTATAAACTAGCATGGATATTCCATTGGAATGGTTTGTCACAACTAATATTATAATATGCTGAAATATTTTTTATGCATGTTTATTTCCGTAGATCTCAGATTTGTTATCTCTATCTTATTGCTCTATTTTATATAAAATAATGGAAATATGAAAATAAAAGAACGAGTAAATAAAAAACACCATCCACAAAAACAAACACAATATTTAACTTGGGAAACCCAATATGGGAGAAAACCCATCTTGAAGGTGAGGCATATGATTTTCTCTCTTTGCTTCAATTATCAGAATGCAAATACAAAGGAATGGGCACTCACTATGGAGTTGCATATGACACTGTGGCTTGAAAGGATGCTATAGAATCTTCCTCCTCCTCTTTTTCTCTCTTAAAATACTACTCCTATATTTTTTTCTTAGCTATGGAACACACACAATGCTAAATAATGGAACCCGTTCTTCTCCTAGCGGCCCAATATTTAACATAGCCTGATAATTGTTTGGGGTTAGGTTTTTGACTTCCTCAACTCTCAATTAGTCATAAGGTTTGGACCTTCTAAAATATTCTTGGAAATCCACACATGGCTAGCCCCACATGTTTGAGTAATGGGCGATGACATGGCATCCACTTGTACCATGGTGGTCAACAAGGTATGTTAACTTACAGGAGGAATAACTTTTGCATATGAATTCTAATTGAGGAAATTCTTACATCGTTGGAAACGTCTTGGTGTGTAGAACATCGATTAGGGAGGTGAAACAATTTTTTTGACCAAAAATGTCATTTCATACCTCAAAGTGTCTCCTAAAGGTTTCATAGACAATTTTCTAGACTGGGACCTACCACTAAAATGACCTTACAAGCCGATTCCTCCAATTTTTTCCCCACTTGGAAAGTAACAAGATATATGAAAAAATATATGATGATCCAATCTATATCATTGAGTGACATATAAGGAATCTTTCCTTAGGAAATACTAAGGGTACGCCCCTAGCCCGAGCACTAGTTCTAAGGCCTAAAGTAGTGTAGGAAGGTGCATCCTACACACTATGCCCTAAAATTTGGATCTCTAGTAAGAGGCTGGGGACAACCTAGGGGACAACATAAGAACTGACACCATTGTTGTGGACCCATCTTGGTATATGACATAATTATGTTCTCTAGTCAAAGAGAGAATAAACTATTGGACAAGGTCTGTGCATAATATTTTTGAATGGGCCTATTTACTATATCAATCACCTCCTACTACAAACATTGGTCTATTTGTTTCTCTTAGAGGAAGGAATAATACGTGATACATTCTCTAAAACTTCCAAAGAGTGATATGAAAGATGACTCCACCAAAAATGTGACTCCACAAGGGAAAGTGTTCACCTTGATAAGCTAGATTCCATATCCATTGTCACAAGATGCATTTCCATAGAATGTCTAGTCACTCCACTATTATATCCATAATAGATTTGGAAACAAAACTAGATTGTACTAGCCCATTTTTAGTTAAGAAACTAGATTGTACTATTCCATTATCCACTATTTATCTGAGTGCATTGATATTATTATGTTACATTCCCATACCTTTGTGATACCCAAGAGATAGATCTATAAGTCTATGGAATGCCTTAGTCCACCAGGATAAAATCTATAAAGGGGACCTACCTTTTTGACTTATTTGGGAAATTAAATACCATGTTCTCTCATGAATCTCCATTGAAGAAGAAACATAATCCAAATCACATCTGGTCATTTATCAACCACGGGTCTTCCCAACAGTTTTTGGCCATCCCCTCACTCCAATTTTTTTCACCCTTGGTATCTTCATCATCAATTGGGATCCCTCCCCATTCATATATCCAAACCCCAAACCCTCATATGGCCCTAAGATAGTGCTGGGGAATCTACCCAAAGAAGAAGAACCCCAAGGGGAGAATATCTACCTACAAGAATAAGAGTCCTTAGATTTGTCCCCTGCCCATCTACTAATGGTTTCTAATAATATCAAAACTAAGGTAAGGAGGAAGTATGAGATGAGACCCAAGTTGAATGCCCCAAATTTTGGAAGGGAAGAAATTCTTGGGAAGCCTACGAATGCTAGAATATAGGAACCCAAGGTTTCTGGAAGTTAGAGAAAAGGAACAATGCCTAAAGTATATAATTTTCAGAAACCAATTATTCCCAACAAAGAAGAACCCAAAGCAACTAAGCAGTCTAAATTCCCCCTCATTCCAAGAAATGGAGGGAAGGCCCTTAAACCACAATAGCTTAATGCCATCCTGTCCAAACTACTCAATGATACCAAGGATGCAAAGGTAACTCCTCCTCCTCCTCCTCCTTTTGATATCAAGTACAAACTTAAAAAACTAAAAATTCCCATGCCTCTTTTTCAAGTTATTAAGTATCTTGATCATAGAAATGAAGTGTCTACATTTTTGGGGTTAAATGGGCATCCACAAGGTTCATATGCCAACCCTCAGTTAGAAAACAATATAAATGATGCCCAAAGACCCATAGTGATGGCCTTGTATACTAAGGCCCCCTTGCAAGTAGATCATATAAATCTCCAAGATCATGCCCCTAAGATAGTGTTGGGAAATCTACCCAATGAAAATTATCAATTAACCCCTCCCTTCTATATCACCTTAGAAATTCAAGACCTTCATCTATGATTTTGGGGCCTCTCATTCCATGATGCCTTTAGAAATCATGGAGATTTTAGGTCTGGACATATATATACCCTACAAAAACTCATACTCTTTAGATTCTAAGAGGGTCCAATGCTTGGGAATGATTAAATATCCGGTGGTAGGAATGATGCAGATCCCCAAGAAATTTGTGATGATGAATGTAGTGATCACATATGCCCCTTCCACTTATGGTATGTTGTTTCTAGACAATAGGTCACTTTTGTAGGGGGGAATAATATCCAATTTTACTTATTATATGATACCATTATTATATTTGGGGGAGAAACCCATCAACTATACAGGGATCCTATGATGACATATGTGATCAACGACCCTGAAAATCCCACCAAATTCCCTTCTTATAACATAGACAATATAGGGAACTTCATGCTTATTGACAAATCCCCTAATCATAATTATTGTATTTCTTTGATGTGAGAAGGAGAAAAGTCTAACCCTTCTAAATTGTGGACCTTATATTTTGATGGTGCCTATAGTAAAGAAGGAAATGGGGCAAGTGGCCTGTTGATCTCACCTAAGGCGAGATATTTCTTGCATGACTTCAAGCTATAATTCAAATGTAAAAACAATGTTCCATAGTATGACATGTTGATGACGAGATTGTAAATATTCAGAGAGATGGGGGTGAAACAAATCAAGGTATTTGGAGATTCTAATTTGATCATGAATCGAGTATGAAACAAATTCTAAGCTAAGCATCCAAGGTTGAGATAGTATAGGGATGCAATCTAGAATACACTGGACAATTTATTTGATGTTTTTGACATCACCATTGTGCCTTGGGAATATAATTAGAGAGCCAATAGCTTGGCCCAATTGGTTGTAAATTTTAATCTTCCTAATCTAGATTATGTCTCTTACTCCATTAAAGTCATGCACAAAACTACCATCATTGAGAACATAACATAATGGCATGTGTTTGAAGATAAGGAACAAATCAAAAGGTACCTCACCTTGATCGACAAATATATGAGTTTGAACAAATATTCAAATGAGGAGGAATGTGGGATAGAGTTGGAAACTAATTAGTCAACAGATCAATCACAACATGAAATGGTTGGAGGATAGAGGGTCATACAACTAAAGACAAATTTCATCCCAAGAGGGTAATTTCCACTAGAGAAACTATTCAACTCAAGCAATGTATCTTTGAAACCCTCCATGAAGCTAGAACCATTAAAGGTGGATGACTGCAACCTGGGAATAAAAGATGATCCAAATTCATTAAGATACCAAAGACCATATCTAAAGAAAAACATAAGTAGATTTAGTTGTTCAAATAATTTGAAGATGTATTTGCATGGAGGTATGATGATCTTAAGACTTATGACCCTACCATCTTATAGCATTATATCCCCTTCAAAGAAGATACTCTTCCTTTCAATAAAAATTAGAGACAATTAAATCCCATGTTGCACCCTTTGGTACAAACAAAGGTTTAAAAGACTCTGTGATGAAAAAATCATTATTCCAATCAGATATTCAGAATGAATTGCAAACTTGGTACATGTTAGGAATAAAAATGGGGAAAAAATCTCTACATAGATTTTAGAAATTTGAATAGTCTTATAACATATTTTCCCACATCCTTGCATAGATGCACTTGTTGGCTTGAATCTTAAGTCCATTTACCTCTTGTAGACCAAAATCCCCCATAGTTCCTCCTATGAATCTTTTAAAAGGTCCCTGTGGAAAGTAATACACTACTTTTGATTTGACAAGGCATGCATGCAACTTTATATACACACTTTACTCCTTAGCAACATGTGTATTTATTTATTTGACACAAAAATATATAAAATGCAAATTTTCAGGAGGAGTTCACAGGTTTCTTCAGTTAATTACTTCCTATAGTCCATGTATAACTACTCCAACCAACGTTTTGAAGTATAAATACATGCCATTGGGTCACCATTAGGTAGAGGAAATGAAGCATCCATTGAATCACCATTATGCTAGTGAATTTCTACTGAGTTTGCAAGCCCATTCCTTGAGTTTTTAAGATTTTCCCCTTCATTTATGGAAACCCTTTTTTCCAACACCTTGTTCATCTATCTTGTTCAATAAGAGACTCATTATATTTCCTTGAATTGGTTGGAGTGAGGATTCAGGAGGTACACGACATCTTCAATGACTTAGGTGGAGGAATCCATATATTAGTTTCGAGCAATGCCACAACAATATCAGGTTGCATCCTTCTTTGATTTCATGCTGTTAATATAATGAGAACTCTCTTTTCCGTCCCAATATTATGTTATTGGTTTACTTTTGTAATATCTGTATGCATTTGATTATCTTGAAACTAACATATTGATCCTAGTTGGTATAGTTAAGAGTTAGTTGTTATGACTACCTTCTTTGCAACCTTCTTTCTCTTTGTGTGTAGGTTGATAAATAAAGATTTGGAGCGAAATATTGGAGCAGGAATTTGTGCAAGGAATATTCTCCAAATGTTAGGATCCATGTTAGTCATATTTCTGCTCATTAGTAGTTGGTTAGTTATGAATTCTTAACTGCTTCTTTTTGATAGAGTTAGTTCTTGTGATGCCTACTCTATGTGATCATCTAATCCATATCATAGGGGATTTATCCCCAAAACAATAGATCTTCCATAAAGGACAACTAAAACCTACAAAAGATAGACCAAATGATACATAAAGTAGTGGGGTTTGAAAGGATGTCCATGTTGGAAGGTTTCTCAGGATACAATCAAGTTAGAATGGATCTAGAGGATGTACTAAATACAACCTTCACCACTCTATCGAGCACATTTTCATGTGAGGATGCCCTTCAGGTTAGTAAATGTCAGGGATACTATTAAGAGAGCTATGGATTATGAATTTTTTGATATTAAAGACATTTTCATTATGATATGTCTTGATGACTTGAATTTCTACTTAAAAAGGGTTGTTGATCATTTGAACATATAAGGTAAGTTTTTGAGAGGTGTAAAATTTTTGGCATATCCCTCAATCCCAAGAAATATTTCCTTGGGATGATAGAAGGTAAATTATTGGGACATATAATAGCTACCCAGTGGGTCAAGATTGATCCAGAGAGCGTAGAAACAATAAATACTATCTCTCTATCTAGACAAAAGAAGGCACTCCAATTAATTTTTGGGAAGACAATTTTATTTGGAGATCCATACCCAAATTTGCTAAGGTCACCAAGAAAATGAGTGGAATGCTAAAAAGGGACAACAAGATTAAATGGGATGATCGAGCTAAATAGTATTTCTTAGTAATAAATAAATCCCCAAGAGAAACCCTCTTTCTAATGATCACTACAAGAAATACTTCATGATTTTTTCCTTTCCCTCTAAGCATACTATCGTTGTAGTCCTTCTACAAAACAATGATGAGGGACATGAACAACCCATCACATTTTTTAGCAAATCCCTCATAGATGTAGAGTTGAAGTATACCATCATGGAAAAATAGGCCTACACTATGATAAAAGCCCTAAAATATTTTAGATAATATGTATTGTAGTCCTATATAGTTTTTTGTGTCCCACATATCTCAATCAAGGATATACTCTACCAACTAGAGGTAGATGGAAAAAGGGGGAAGTGGATCACAAAAATTCAGGAATATGACATGGTGATCAAACCCACCAAGCTAATTAAATGTTAAGGGCAGGAAAAAATGACAGTTGAAGCTAACCTATGAGTAATGGCCATAAACATAGTAGAAGATGAGGAGACAAGAGAACAATAAATATAAGGGGGATCATATATTAGGTCTCACTATCAATAATCCCCAGGGCACCAATATATAACATATATGTTGGAAATTGGCCTTTGTCCCTATGGAATGGACAGGTCCTAGAGGAGATCTTTGGGACTTAGAGTAGATAAGTATTGTATTATTGAAGCTCAATTGCATTGGAGAAACCCAACTTGACCGTTGCTTACATGTATGCTAGAATAAAATCCAAATTAGTTGACCAGAGACAAGCATCAAGGGATCTATGGAGGCCATTTCATAGCGAGAGGTACAACTCACATGATATTAACGTCTGAATATTTCTGGCTCACCCTACTCTCCGATGTCCATAAATTTGTTAGGGTTTTCCACGAGTGCCAAATTTTTGTTGGAAGACAAAAAATCCCCACCTTACCCTTGATACTAGTGCAAGTGGAAGCCCCTTTCCAACAATGGGGTATTGATTTCATAGGAGAGATACACCCTCCATATAGTGGCCAACATAAATGTACCTTCACAACCACTGATTATTTCACCAAATGGGTAGAATCCACCCCCACAAGACATGCTAATGATGAGGTTTTCATCAAATTCCCTAAAGAAAACATCTTGTCTAGGTTTGACTTCCCTTGAAAAATAATTACAGATAATTCCAAGGCTTTCTCCTCATTAAGGATGGTATATTTTTTTTCCATAAGTACAATATCATCATGATTTATTCATCCACAATACCCTAAAGGAAATGGACAAGATGAATATTCAAATAAAAACCTCATGAAGATAATCAAGAAGACCCTTTCAAACAACAAAAGATTACAGGACTCAACTGGGACTCCCATATTGGATATGCCCTATAGAAAAATAGGATAAGCTCCAAGAGGGATATAAGGAAATCTCCTTTCCAATTGGTCTATTCCATGGAGGTATTCCTACTTACTTAGCTGGAGCTTCCTATAATGAAATTGCAACAAGATATTGTGTTTGGGCCTAGTAAGGTGATGGCGCACTGCCGCACATACCCCTCGGGGTCCCTGCGCTTGACCTCCCGGTCTAAAGGATCATTCAATCACTTCATGAGCCAAAGCAGCTCTTTCGATTCCTTGCTGGAATCTCAATTCAATCGATCCGTAGGTCCTTTTAGGAAGCTCCCCTGTGCGAACAGCACTAGGCATGAGCTCCGCTTTTCCCCAAGTGACCACAACACTATGACCAAGGGCCTAACCCAAAGTCTCTTGTTGAAATCTTGTGATCTCATGAGTTCATGAGTCGAACCTCCCGACTCTCCCTTCCTAATCTCACGATAACCGAAATCACAAAATGGGTATAGCTCCTTCTCTGTCAGTGCCATCCGCGTGTGATCACCGGCTAGGCTTAATGCCAGCACCTCTTGCTACTCCTCACTTCGTGAGTTGTAGCGTCGAGCTCCCGTGTTCTCATCCCATGAATCCACGAGACACGAGAAATCAACAGAGCATTGACTCCTTTTCCCACAGGCGACGCGTGTCCACCTGTCAACCACGCGGGGCCCACCTTGTGGTTCTGCCATGTGTTCCCTCATGCCCGACTTTCGACACTTCACGACTTCTAGTGTCGAGAAGAGGTTCTCTCAACCTCCGAACCTCCAAATGCGTGATGAGGCATTGATCCAATGGTCCTCCACGACCTGGATCCTACGGCTATCTCTGCTCCTCGCGACTTCGCCACTTGCGACTTGGAGCACCCAATCCTTGGGCTCTCACCTTGCGAACCTACGAGTTTACGAAGCCTGCACTCATACTTCTTTGGAACTTCATCGACCCCACGATTTCTTCCACCTATCCTCCTGAGATGGACGGTCCTGATCTCTTCATGACTTCACCACTCACGAAGTTGAAGGATTTCCTTCTTTGACCTCCGATGTCCGAATCCCCAATATGGGTGATCTCATGACACGTATCCTCTTTCCAACGAATGGCTCAAATTTCTTCGAGACTTCGCTACTCGCAAAGTCAAGGTGCTCACCTCTGTGAGTCCCGGTGCTCGAATCTCCGAAACGGACGATTCTGTGACACACGTCCTCCCACAGATGGACGGCTCGAATCTAATTCACCCTTTCGCGATTTTAGATGTCGAGGGCTCGGTATTTTGTCCTCTAGGCTCTTGAACTCCTGAACGTTGAAATCTCGATGTGACTCCTTCGGGACTTTTGCTCTGCTATTCACGACGGTTTAACCCCTGTGTATCTCCTGTTAGATCTAATAGCTAACAGTTGTTCGCTCGATATTTGACGGTTAAGATAATCTCTCCTGTGCGCTCTTCTTGCACTGCCTCCTGGATGTGGAAACCTTCAATGGTCCAGATCTCTTCAGCTTAATCCGATGGCAGCTGTTGCTCCTCCCGAGCTTCACCCTTTTCTTCCTAGACGTAGAGGAATTTCTGAATTCTTTAAAGGCTTCGACCTTTGTCTTCTTTCCTCCGCGAGCTCTTCATGACTGGAATCCTCGCCTACGCGTATAGAAACACGGTATCCATCCTAAGCTTTAGGGAACCCCGAACTCTTCAAAGATTTATGTGGCTTTTTCACTCCTTGCAGAGTCTTCACACACACAAAGGTGCTATCTCTTCTGAGCTTTTCTGAGACTCAGACTCTTAAGGAACTCGATCCTTTTTCCCTTTCTCCTTCATATGGAGAAATTGATTCCCTCCTGGCTATCCTTCACTCAAGCAACCTGATTGCTGAGTCTGCAGGGTGTTCAACAACCCTGAGAAGATCCTTCAGTGGATTCTTCTTCCAATTCCAGAACTCAACAGAGTTCTCTTCCTGTGCTTGTCTGCACACTGACTCAATGCCCTCCTGGCAGAGTTATACAGAACTCACAATAGAGTTTCTGTCTTCTTCTGAACTCACAACAGAGTTCTCCTTCTGTGCACTCCTTGCACCTACTCAATGCCCACCTGACAGAGCTTTAGAGAACTCCTCAGAGAGTTTTTGTCTGCAACTGTGTTTTGCCTACATAGCCTTTCCTTCTGAGGTATTCAAAAACCTCCAAGGTCTTCCTCGAGTTGGTAATTTTAGCTACTGTACCCACCTGACACGTCTTTGTTTGAATCCATAGAGTTCAGAAGTGCTTCTGTGCACTGGCTATCAAAACCCGCAGTGTTCTGTCACACCCTCCTGGTGTGAAGCCTCAAAGAACCTTCAAGCCTGAAAATAAAAGAAACTCCTGCAAATGCCCAAACATAGCATACATTCACAACATATAAAGAACACACACAAACATTCATTCAACACAAAAAATATGCAGGAAAAAATGTTGTCTTTGTATTAAATGGCAAATGCTTGTTTTACAAGGTGCTCTTGAGCACAACCTGTAACAAGGTCTCGACTCCTTCTCTTGCACACTCACTTTCTCTTGTGCATACTCTCTTCTACAAAAATGAGATACAACTCAAAGATATTTTACATGAGGGGGATCTTAGAGCGCTTCGCTCCAACCTCACGTGCCCTATTCAATAGCATTGAATGGGATGTCTAGTCCGCAGATGGGATCTAGATCTCAACCTTCAAGCATTAAAGGCCTACCTACCCTACGCTTGTGCAAAGCACGACCTCTCGGCTCAACAGCCTAAAACATTTAATTACATTCAAATTCAAATCGAAATGAGGTTGCGCCTCTCTTGAGTGCACAATTTGAATCGGATGATGTGGCTGGATGGCTGGCTGGATGACGTGAAGAGATGCTCCTGCATCATACTCCTCAACTGCAAAATTCATGAGCTCCTACTCATGAGCTTCCACTCTCAGTAGTGGAAATCCCCCTGGATCCCAAACAGCTGTCTGGAGTCTCCTCGCTCCACTTCTTTGTTGTTGCTGCTACTGCTGTTTCTTTTTCTACTTCTCCGCTCAGCTTCTCCTTGCTGGCAGTCTCTGCTGACCTGATCATCTCGATCACTTCGACCAGCTGCTCCAGTGGCTGGCTCTTCTCATGCAGTATCCTCGGCTGCAAAATTTTTCTGTAGTCTGGCAGATCGCAATGATCTCCCATGCCTGCTTCATCAGCTATTTCCAACTTCGCCTGTTGGATGTGCACACTTTGCACTTTCACCCTCTCTTCCAGGGCTTCAATTTTCTCATACAGATCAACCAAAATAATGTTGTCTGCTTCTTCTTCTTCTTCTTCTACAAACTCCCATGTTGCAGTCCTTTCAACTACCTGGATGAAAGTATTGAGCCACTCCTCAGAATGCTCATCATTCTCTGCTTGGGAAACTTCCAAATTCTGCTCCAATGATTTCTTCCTGACAGTCTCAGCTGGCTATCCTACTTCTGTTGTTGTTGCCTCAACATCCGCAATGCAGACTTCTACCTCCTCTTGTTGAAATGGTAGGAATAATTCAATTCCCCCGATCATTAGAAGATTCCTCAGATTCTCCTCTTCTGTCAGCTGCATCTGCTGATCGAAATCCAACTCTGAGCTCATCTGCTCTGTCATCTCCTCAGGCTGATTCAAACTCACTTCCAAGTTTATGAGACCCTCATGTAGCCTCATCTGCTTATCCTTGCCCACATGAAAATATGGGACTTCTTTGCTGCTTCCCTGACAGACTATGAGATCAACTGATCCCATGTTCATTAGCACCCCTTGCTAAGTCAAACTCACCTCTGAGTCCATGAGACTTTTAGATAGTCCCATCTCTGTTCCCATGCCCACCTAGAAAATTAGAAACTTTCTGCTGCCCTCTTGGCAGTCTATGAGATCCTGCAATGATCTTGATCTATTGCCCACCTGACAATGTGAAATTCCCTTGCTATCCTCATGACAGTTTGTGAGATCCCACAGTGATCTCAACTCTTTACTCACTTGGAAATTGGGAATTTCTTCTCTTCCCTCCTGGCAGTTCTTGAGATCTTCAGCCGATCCCATTTCATCCTCAATATCACTGAGATTTCTCCCAGTCTCTGGCTCACATATCTGAACCCTTTCCTCTTCTAGTCTGTTGAGGTTTTCAGCATGACTCATCCACCTTCTCAACAGTCTACACTGTATTTTGACCATCAACTTCTTGACTGGCCATTTTTCTCTTGTCTTCATGGGCCATTCATATACCCATCTCGACTTGGCATTCTGCTACATCTCAAATTCATGTTCATCCATCCTTGCCCTGATCTCGGCAAGCTCTTCATCCCATTCAACTTCGCTCATCAGCTCTGAGTCTTTCCTTCCAACACTCGTATAGCGTTTAGTATCCATCTTGTTGTTCTTGTCTTCCCTGCTGGAAAATTTGTTGTTGTCACTCTGATCCTGAGTGTCTCCAACCTCTTCCTACAGTCCTCATTACCATATTCTAGATTGTTGCCTACCTGCAAACAATCATCACAGATTCTCCAACGCTCTGTCTTCCTTTGCCTTCTCCTCGCTTTCCTTGCCTAAAATCTATAGACAAGATTCAGGCTCTGATACCACTTGACGCAGACGTCACCTTTGCCTCGACAGAGTCTCTGCATGACCTCCCGGTCTTAAGGATTATTCAATCACTTTATGATTCGAAGTGGCTCTTTCGATTCCTTACTGGAATCTCAATTCAATCGATCCATAGGTCCTTTTCGGAAGCTCCCCTATGCGAACAACACTAGGCGTGAGCTCTGCTTTTCCCCAAGTGAACACAATGCTATGACCAAGGGCCTAACCCAAAGTCTCTTTTCGAAATCTCGCGATCTTGCGATTTCATGAGTCAAATCTCTCAACTCTTCCTTCCCAATATCATGATAACCGAAATCGCGAAATGGGTATAGCTCCTTCTCTGTCAGCGCCCTCCGCACGTGACCACCATCTAGGCTTAATGCTAGCACCTCTCGCTACTCGTTGCTTCATGATTTGTAGCATCGAGCTCCCGTGCTCTCATCCCGCAAATCCCCGAGACGTGAGAAATCAATGAAGCATTGACTCCTTTTCCCCCAGGTGACGCGTGTTCACCTGTCAACCATGTGGGCTCCACCTTGTGGTTCTACCACATGTTCCCTCATGCCTGGCTTTCAGCACTTCACGACTTCTGGTGTCGAGAAGAGGTTCTGTCAACCTTTGAACCTCCAAATGCGCGATACGCGTGATGAGGCTCTGATCCAACGATCCTCCACGACCTGGATCTTACGGCTGTCTCCATTCCTCTTGACTTGGAGCACCCAATCCTTGGGCTCTCACCTTGCGAACCTCCAAGTTTACGAAGCCTATACTCAGACTTCTTCGGAACTTCTCCGACCCCATGATTTTTTCCACCTATCCTCCTCAGATGGACGGTCCTGATCTCTTCACGACTTCGCCACTCGCGAAGTTGAAGGAATTCCTTCTCTGATCTCCGATGTCCAAATCCCCGATATGGGTAATCTCGTGACATGTGTCCTCTTTCCAACAGAAGGCTCATATTTCTTCTGGACTTCGCTACTTGCGAAGTCAAGGTGCTCACCTCTGTGAGTCTCGGTGCCCAAATCTCCGAAACAGACGATTCCACGACACGTGTCCTCCTACAGATGGAAGACTCAGATATAATTCGCCCTTTCGTGATTTATGATGTCGAGGGCCTAAACTTTTGTCCTCCAGGCTCCCGAACTCCCAAATGTTGAAATCCCGATGTGACTCCTTCAGGACTTTTGCTCTGTTGTTCACGAAGGTTTAACCCCTGTGTATCTCTTGTCAGATATAATGGCTAACAGTTGTTCACTCGAGATCTGACGGTTCAGATCATCTCTCCTGTGCGCTCCTCCTGCACTGCCTCCTGGATGTGGAAACCTTCAATGGTCCAGATCTCTTCGACTTAATCTGACGACAACTGTTGCTCCTCCCGAGCTTCACGCTTTTTTTCCTAGACTTAGAAGAATTTCTGAATTCTTCAAAGGCTTTGACCTTTGTCTTCTTTCCTCTGCGAGCTCTTCACGACTGGAATCCTCGCCTGCGCATATAGAAACATGGTATCCCTCCTGAGCTTTAGGGAACCCTGAACTCTTCAAAGAGTTTTGTGGCTTCTGCACTCCTTGCAGAGTCTTCACGCACACAAAGGTGCTATCTCTTTTGATCTTTTCTGAGACTCAGACTCTTAAGGAACTCGGTCCTTTTTCCCTTTCTCCTTCAGATGGAGAAACTGATGCCCTCCTGGCTATCCTCCACTCAAGCAACCTGATTGCTGAGTCTATAGGGTGTTCAACAACCCTGAGAAGATCCTTCATTGGATTCTTCTTCCAATTCCGGAACTCAACATAGTTCTCTTCCTATGCTTGTCTGCACACTGACTCAATGCCCTCCTGGGAGAGTTATACAAAACTCATAGCAGAGTTTCTGTCTTCTTCTAAACTCACAGAAGAGTTCTCCTTCTGTGCACTCCTTGCACCTTCTCAATGCCCACCTGGCAGAGCTTTACAGAACTCCTCAGAGAGTTTCTATCTGCAACTGTGTTTTGCCTACACAGCCTTTCCTTCTAAGGTATTCAACAACCTCCAAGGTCTTCCTCGAGTTGGTGATTTCAGCTACTGTGCCCACCTGACACGTCTTTGTCTAAATCCGCAGAGTTCAGAAGTGCTTCTATGCACTGGCTATCAGAACCCGCAGTGTTCTATCACACCCTCATGGTGTGAAGCCTCAAAGAACCTTCAAGCCTAAAAATCAAAGCAACTCCTGCAAATGCCCAAACATAGCATACATTCACAACATATAAAGAACACACACAGACATTCATTCAACACAGAAAATATGCAGGAAAAATTGTTGTCTTTGTATTAAATGGAAAATGCATGTTTTACAAGGTGTTCCTAAGCACGACCTGTAACAAGATCTCGACTCCTTCTCTTGCACACTCACTTTCTCTTGTGCATACTCTCTTCTACAAAAATGAGATACAACTCAAATATATTTTACATGAGGGGGCTCTTAGAGCGCTTCCCTCCAACCTCACCTACCCTATTCAATAGCATTGAATGGGTTGTCTAGTCCGCAGATCGGATCTAGATCTCAACCTTCAAGCATTAAAGGCCTACCTACCCTACTCCTGTGCAAATCACTGCCTCTCAGCTCAATAGCCTAAAACATTTAATTACATTCAAATTCAAATAGAAATGAGGTTGCTCCTCTCTTGAACGCGCGATTTGAATCAGCTGACATGGCTGGCTGGCTGACGTGGAGAGATGCTCCTGCATCATAAGGTCAAGAGAAGGATAAATTAGTTGGTTGAAGTTCAAGAGAAAATAAACCAGGTGTACGAAAGGATTAAAGAATATCAAGATAATATGAAGAAGATATTTGAAAAGAAGGCCAAGCCCAATATTTTTTTGAAAGGAGTCTTGGTTTTCCTTTGGGATAAAATACATGAAGACCTTGGCAAGCATGGGAAGTTTGACAACTTATGGTTGGGCTTGTATGTCATAAAGGAAATATGTGCCCAAACTCCCAACTCTTTCTATTTGAGTAACTTGGAGAGATAACAGTTTGATTATCCTATCAATGGTAGGATCGTGAAACACTTCATGCACTCCTAAGTGTAGTCCCACAGTTTCTCTGGAAGTTCCACCTTGTACCATAATATTACTTTCAAGTTTCTTCGTTATGTACTTTTCTTTCTTGTATATATGTCCATGCCTTTTTTTTTAGGTATATTTTTTCATTAATACTATAAACAACATTTTAAATCCATGGCCTATGAATTAAGACACTGATCTACTCACCCCAGAGTGTGGATATTCACACCTCATAGGGAGGAGCCATCCCACAACAGGAGTCAATGTTATCACCTTACTAAAATTGTTATCACATTTTTGAACAAAAAACACTTGCCTTTCCAAATACATTCAAAACTAATCGTTGCCTTCACAAATTTCACATATTCAAGGGTCCCTTCAGATTTAGATGAATTTCCCTTAATCTTTCAGCAATTGGCATCCTTCATGAATATCTAGAAAACTTGGTTTTTTCTTCCTTTTTTGAACTTGGCCTCTAGCCGAATTTCGCAATCGAGCCTCGTTTACACCTTTTTGAATGTTTCCTTGACCACTTTTTAGATCAATCCTGATGCACCCATTGGCCCCCTTAATCACTTGTTTGGGTGTTACCTTAGTTTATTTCTAGATAGGCCCCCATGCCCCAATAAAGCCCCTTGATCACTTGTTCAAGTATTTCCTTGGTGGATTTCGAGATATGGACCAATACTGACATTGGGACCTTGCTCACCTTGGAAGTGTTCAATTCATCCAACTTTGAGATCAAGCTCAATGCTTTAATCAGACCCCTTGTTCACTGTCCAAAATTTTTTCCATGACCAATTCACATATTGGGCTCGATGCCTTGTTCACTATTTGAATTTTCATTACACGCAATTTCAGAGTTCAAATATATTCAAAGGAATTCAAAGTTCAAAAGAAAGCAAATGTATGCACTCTAATAGAGATACACAATACAACAAGAAGAAAACATGTGGACACGAATCTCTGCATGGACAACACCACCGATTTCCATGTGGATTTTAAGATATAGGTGGAACTATGGGAGGAAGACACATGTAGAAGAATATCCACCTAAGACAAGAGTCTTCACGGGGTCACCTTGATCACTTTTCGAGGTATTCAAAGTGGTCAATTTTCAAATCAGTCCCGATGCCCCCATCGGCCCCCTTGTTCACTATTTGAACTATTTGTTGCATTCAATTCCTAGACCAGGCCCGATGACCCCATCAGGCCCCTTGTTCACTATTAAAACTATTCATTGTAATTGATTCCTAGATCAATACCAATAACCTCATTCATACCCTTATTCATTGTTCAAACTGTTACGTCAACCTAATTTCCAAGTTCAAATATATTCAAAGGAAAGTTAAGGTTCATACTCTAAGATAGATAGGTGTCACAATGAGAAGAAGGAACCTGGGTAGGAATATCCACATGGGAAACACAATCGTTTGCAAGATGGATTTCACACACATGGCCCTAATTTCATGGGATAAAGAGAGAGTGGGTCCCCTAAGCACGAGTTAATGGAAAGTTTGGATATAAAATCTACAAATTGAAAGGACTAACGGAAAGTAGTGGTCTCAAGGCACTTTCAGAACCAAATATTGGGCATACTTTTTTCCCAACAATGTATAATAAAAAAATGTTGGCACTTTTACATGGGAGGTTTTCATTTGAGATCTTAATTTCTTGTATCTAATGAGGGGAATATAGAGACCGAAGTCATAAAAAATTGAAGATATACTTGGAGCATCACAATTTTTCTATAGAAAATGGATTTCACTTACTTCCACTTCTCATCTCCTTCATTCTCAATTTAATTGTAAGAATTCTTTGAGTAACAAGCTTTATAGAGGAGAACAAGAAATACCATGACAATGTTCTTTGTAATCCCAACCCTTGGTGCATTTTTTGACTAATATAATGGTTGTTTCAAATTTGAGACTTCTGTAGTCCCCAACATTGAAACTATTGTTTGATGAATGAACCAATGGATTCATTGTGAAATCATGACCAAGGTTGTTTCCACTCATTAATAATAAATTCAAGTGTTTCTCCTTTTCATTTCATGTCTTATATAATGCTAAGTAAGCTAATGGATCTATGATTTCCCTGCCGACTAGTTTTTTGTTTGATAAATTTGTGATAAGAAAGTAGTTATGCCTCCTCCTATGCCCATATTTGTTTGTCTCTAAGTTATTTTCCCAACTTAACTAGATTTTGGTTCTCGTGGTCTAGAATATCATTCCTATGGAAAAAATCCTATCAAAACCCCCTGCTAGTTGCCCCCCTTTTAGATTTCCTCCAAATTAAATATCAACACCTTATTATTGCTCAAAATCCATAGCAGAGATTGAATCCATGCACCATTTTCTTTGTTATAAGTCTAATCTGATCTTCATTTGTTAAATAAAGTATCCTTCCATGACAAACAATGACTCTTTCCTTAGGAAATATTGAGGGTACCCCTCTCTATCCCAAGAAAAATATTGAAGGCCTAGAGTGGTGTAGGAAGGTGCATCCTACACACTATGCCTTGAAATTTGCCCCCTTAGTGATAGACCAGGGACAACCTGGGAGACAACACAAACAAACTCAAATTTGACCATAGTAGAGGTTCCTACTTGATTCCATCAGCTAAAAAATTTATACCTTAGATCTCTCATACTGGGACAAGCAAAAATTTCCAAGTGGAAAACTAGATTCAACCTTACTTGGCATACTTGAACTTTTGGATTTCCATAAATCTACAAGCTTAGAGTATAACTACCGTCATTTCCAAATTTGAGCATGGATCCATCACACTTAAACTATAGTTTTACTAATTCCACAAATTTTTAAACTTGGTCCTCATTAGAGCACACCATATTTTTCCATCACCATTTTACTTCACCAAATTTCAATGTAGAACCACCCTTGAAGGAAATATGTTTCACATAATTCATGAGGTTTGAACCCTTAACTTCTCTCAATGCTACATGTTCGCATACTTTCTAGGTTTTGGAACTCAATTCTCATTAGAGAGTTACAAATTGCATATTCACCAAGATATGAACCTTGAACCCCATTGAATCAAGAAAGATTCACTTCATAATCAAGTCCAAATATTTTAATACTAATCAGGCTTGTGAATTCCAACCATCATCTCATCACAGTAAGTATCCAAGATGGCATAATTATCCAATTTTCACATAGGAGTTTTGTCAAATAGTTGACATGCAACTATGATTTCTTCATATAATCCACATTATCTTCCCATAAAAATCAAGTATTGTATGTTTGTATATGATACCACCCTATAACATATCATATGACACCCCCCTTAGCCTTTGATGCACTACAAATAAAATTTCTCTCTCATTCCCATTTCAAATTTCCTAGTTGTAAGATTGATTTGACTTCCCATGACCTCATAACAAGTTTTATATGCAAAGATTGTTTCACACCAAATTCACACACTAATAAGTGTGAATTTGTCACACTTTGGTGAATGAGTGTTTGCCATAATCCCTAGACATGTTAGGAGATAAATTTATCATATGAAGATCAAAATACTATGTGCACACATATTATTCATTATTATTAAAAAAAGAAAATTAATTTAGTGTGAGAATCCACCTCACATTTAGTTTCCTAATCTCAAGGAGAAGTTGAGAGATTTTCTCAAACCAAAATCCTAATTTGATGGATCTTGAGAGATATTTCCTCCTTAAAATCCTTGAGAGATATTTTCTCCCTAAAAATCTTGGAGATCCCAATTTAGTGGATCTAGTGAGAGGTATTCTCCATGGTGGTTAAGCTTCCAAATCCTATATAATGAGGGCTTTCCAAGGTGAGAGGGGGAGGATAATCCATAATGGAATCATCATTACGATATTAATACATTCAAGAGTGGGGCTGTAAAGGATAAGGTTGGAGGAAGATCTACATCACACCAAGGTGATTGTATGTTTTACCCTTTGTTTCTCATTAATATATTCTTGTCCTATTCCCATACTTATGTCTCTTTTAAGTTTATATATGAATATCATGCTTTCTTCATGTAGTTATATTTTCTCTTGTATAAACTTGTACAAGTAGTATAAGAGGAAGATCCTTTTGTTTAAGTGCAAGGAGATCGTGATCGAGCTAGGATTGGATCGAACGTTGGAGCAACAAGGAGCAGTGAGGACAACCTCCGAAAAAGGTGCACTCTCTTTTCCTTTCTCTCTTCATGTTTTCATGTGTGAATAGATAGGATCAAGGGATGTTAGTGTCCACTTACTCTATTCTGTCTTAGCCGAAGAAAACCCGGCTAAAGGGAGATTAACTTGTCCACAGGGTAAGATTTCTCCCAACGGAAATTGACAAATCCACATTTCATTCATATTTTCTTTGAAGTATTCTTGGAGTCATGTGTCACACATCATAGTCAAGTTTCATCCACAATCCCTTTTGAGTAACAAACATCCATAAAAGGAACAAGCACTTAATCTAAAATCAACTAGACCTTTTCTTTATTAGAAAATGATCAAAAGTCTAGGATTTCAGGGCCTTGGTTGTAGGGTGGAGAGTAAATTATCTGAGGCCACTTACATGAGAATGTAGAATAATAGAGAGTGTTGAAATCCAAGTTGTAATAATTGGAGTTTTTCGGGAGAGATCCTCTTACAAAGGAGTTAAGCACGAGGTCAAGCTAAGTGATAGTTTGAGATCTCCCCTCTTCTGTTTGTCTAGAGAGACTACAAAAAGTTTGTATCTTTGAAGAGTGGAAGGTCCTCGGGGTGACACCACTTATTCTTAGTATTTGCGTCATGGATTTGTGTCCACCATTCCCAGTTCCATTTTCTTAGTCTTGAATGTCGACTGGTTACCCGCCTAACCATTCGTTGTGAAATTGGTAAACATAGTTTCCTTTCCTAGGATTATACATGGGTGAGTGCAAGGGGAGTTCCTTCTTCAGAAGGTTCCTTGTGGTACCTGAGGAAAACATCGCATCACACTCTCAGTACCTCTGGAGGGTGGCCTTGTGAAGAGAGGGTTACTTGCATCAGGAATGGTTGTTATGTGGAGGTCTGGGTAATTACTTCTCATATATTCATTGATGACTTCCTTTGTTTATTTTATCTTATCTTATATGAACTTTGATAGTGTGTGCTCTTTGATTTAGCAGACTACCAACTAAGGGACCCCTTTTCAGGGGGAACCTTTTGCTTTTCCTTCATTTGGAAACATTGGTCCTCCTTACATTGCTACTTTGAGTCTTCCTGGATTCACTATAGGCTTACTGGTATGGTTACTTTCCACTCTGATGATCATGAATGTACCCAGTGCTTCGTATGCAAGCCCTCCACCCAAAGAACATCAACCTCATGTTGACCCTTTTCCTTATTCACTTGTTAGGTCTTCTTCCCTTTCTTCTTATTTTCCTAGTGAAAGCTTTGAAGCTAGTAACCGGGTAGATAATGTTATGAGGAAAATCTCTCTATGACATGGGGTAAACCACAACATACAGAATGACATGCAGAAATAAAATCTAATCCCAAGTATGCTATATAAAATAAATGCTAACAGGACAAGACCCATAGCCTACCTTGTCTAGACATTCGATGAAGACCACCATTGAGCATACAACTCAAAGCTTTATACCTGCAACTTGTCATCAAAAATCAAGATACACAAGCATATGGTGATAACATATAATGTTAGCATATAAAATAACATAATCCATTAACATACATGACAAATATGCCCATGGAATAATAATTCAAATATTTGCAAGATATCGGTTGGACGAGAAAAAAGTATTTCTATTAAAAATGATCAACAAAAGTGCATAAGTGACAAACTTCTTTGCTGACACACATCCGAACTGAGAAACTAAGTCCGTCCAGCTGGGCCTCCACCACTTCAATCCTCCATCAAAGGAAAGCTCATATAAAGGAGACAATGATGTTCTCCATCAAAGAAGGAAGAGCTTGGGTGCTAGACAATGTGTTCAAACTTTCAAGGATAAAGGGATGTAGACTCAATGTGAAGTGAAATTTCTTCAGAGTATCTTTGCTCTCAAAAGTTGAATTTTCTCCTCTTCCACAGTTTGGATATGGCCTAATTTATAGCCTTCAAATGGAACTGAAGGACCGAGTCAAAACGTTTCTAGTATATGGAAGGTCAAGGATCATGGATCTCGTGATGTGACATGGAAAACTAACACAATTTTTTAATTTTGGGCACCAAACCCGATGTACATGGGCTGTAATGGTGCAACCTATGTATATGCATGCTATGTAATTGGTACGGCACGTATATGTGGGAAAATACGATTTTTTGGTTCTGGAAGGTACAACAAGGGACTTCAAGTTTGCATAGGGAAATGGAAAAGACCTCTAAGCAAGTTGCATGGGGTGAGGAAAAACTTTCTATAACAAATGCCCCCCTAATGTGTGAGATCAGAGGAGTATCCGCAATGGCTGAAATACATTATAATTTCCAGAAGTGGAGTAATGGAGACTCAATTGGAAGGGCACGTATATGTGGAAAAATATGATTTTTTGGCTCTGGAAGGTACAACAAGGGACTTCAAGTTTTCATAGGGAAATGGAAAGTCCCTCTAAGCAAGTTGCATGGGGTGAGGCAAAACTTGCTATAACAGAGAAGAAGAAGAAGAAAATGAAGATTAAGAAGAAGAAAAATAAGCAAGGGGCCAAGCTTCCAACCACTGTTGGTCAAGTTGGAGACGATCAACCAATTACTATTAATCAGATTGAGAGTGTTGACGATATCAACAAGCCTACTAAGACAACTCACAAGCCCAAATTACCTTTCAATATTTGTAAGGGTGACCACCTTCTTAAGGATTTCCCTGGTCTTTCGAAGATCTTAAAAGTGTGGTCTATGGGTTCCCAACAATATGTGTTGCCAATTACCTCTGGTCATGCTGGTGACAACCCATCAACTAGTGACAGTAAGGTTGGAAGTAAGAAAGGTAGAGTGAAGTTTCCTTGTAGATTATGTGAAGGAATTCATCAAACTTACCTTTTCCCTCGTATGGATGAGGCCTCACATTTTTTGGAAGAGATTGTTGTTTCCCAACAACAACTTCCAACTGATTACCGTAAGCATTCTACCGACCTACCATTGGTTGATAAAGTGGTCGATCCAGTTCCATTGTAGGTCGATACCACTCTTCCCTTGGAGAGTGAAATTCAAGTGGTCGACCCAGTTCCATTATCGATCAATCCCACTCTTCTCTTGAAGAGTGAAGTAGATACTTCTCAGGTTGTTCATGTCACTACAGATAGCTCTTGACAAGGGGGAATTTCACTCGTTTCCATAGAACCCCCTCCAAGTATCGAGGTCATTTCCTTTGATTGGAATGGACTGATGACACCTTGTATTCCTTCCTACTTTCCTTTCCAAATCATTGCACAGTTTTTGATATAAATATATGTCACTCTATTATAAACAAAGGCACTTCTATTAGCCTTTTATCCTCAAATTCTTGGAAAGCTCTAGGTTCCCCTCAACTTGTGCCCGATACTCAGAATTTGTTGGATTTTAACAAAAGACCCAATGAACAATTAGGGATCCTTCCTCAGTTATCTGTTACCTTAGGAGGGAAATTTTTCTATATTGATGTGATGGTAGTACAAGGCCCTTTGGATTCTCCTTGGGTGAGACTATGTTTATGCTATGAAAGCTATTGTGTCCACACTCTTTCGAGTGATGTCTTTCCCTCATAATGGAAACATTGTGACCATTGACCAACTTTCATTAATTGTCCCTCATATGACGACTAACCATTCAAATTCCCATAATCTTCCTTATATGCAAGCAATATCCCCCCCGCCACAGGTTAATTATGTGGAAACATGTCCCATGCTTTAAACTACCAATGAGAAGGATCCCCTCACTATATGCTCATCTTCTTTGTATTTATATCCAGTCGTTGACATGGTAACTCCCTTGTTAGGGACCTTGGAGTCTTCTCTTCTCCCTATTGATCTAAGTGAGTCCCTTACCATGTATTCCTTTTAGAGTGTTGTTCTTCCATCTGATGAAGACCTCTTGGAAGCCATGGTAGAGAGTGATGAGAAAAATTTATTTTATGGTTTTAAGCTCGTTAAAAAATGAAACCAACTGATCCAGGGGATCAAATTTTTCTCAAAAATTCAAAGTGTTCGGAATCACTTCAAATCGAATGAGAGCGTAGGTATCGTCGTTACGAACCCAACGCAACTTGTTTGGGTTCAAACGGACGTCGAGAGCAAGAGATATCGTGTTTTGTTCAAAATGACAAACAGGCAAAAAAAAAGGGGATGCTGACTGTACATTCTGTATGGCTGCTGACGTGGCAGTCCGTATGACACATGGCAGAGCTAAGTGGCAGACAGTTGACAGCTGAGGGAGAATGACATTGCGACATGTGGCACTATTTGGTTGGTCGTACAGTGCCACATGGCTCAGTCATGGGTTGCCACATGGCACCTTGTTATTGGTTGTTGTATAAAACTTTATTGGAGTCCACCGGGTTCGACCCCGTGACCTCTCCCCACATGTAAATCCTTTGCATAGTATGCGCTACCAACATGCCCCACTGTATGCCTTGTTATATGTATGGTTTTAAATACATTTGAATTTGAGTTTGTTGTATGTTGGCGTGGGGGTCCAGGCTGAGGCTTAGCCCCAGCCCCCGGTCACATATTTGTTGCCATATGACCATTGTTATATCGTGACGCGTGCACGGGTATGCATTTGGTTTGGATTTGAATTCGGTTCAAACGGTTATGTAAACTCTTGGCCCTTATTTTTAAACGTGCGGTCACATGGGTCATATGACCTTGCCCTTGACGGTTAGGGGCTAGGTGCGCCTGTAACCGTCCTACAGTTTGCACGGTTCGCGCGGTTGCATCCGGTGCTAAGTTTTTATGCTTAAATGTGCGTGTGGGCTAGGTTGAGCCAACAAGGGTGCGTTTTGTAGATGCAGAGACAACAAGTTTGAAGGGGGACTTCTAGGAAGCCTATCTTCTTCAATTTTTGGCCAAACGAGGTGCCGAAAAAGCCCAGCTAGGGGTTTTTGGATGTTCTGAAGCCATTGGAGCAGTCTATTTGGAATTTTGAGCATTGTAAAGCACAATTTTGATCACTTTAATCAAATAATACAAACGATCCATTAGAAGCTGGACCAAGAGATATAGCCCAAGAGAGGGGTGAACTCCTTTATCATTTGCTGTGTTATGTGTTTTCTATTCACTGTTATTGTTTTTGTTTATATGCATATTGAATGATTAAATCCTATTAAAGTTGTGTTGCAAAGTTGTTCCATTTTCATTTTAACACATAAATTTTACTTGTAAATAATTTCAAGAATACAAGTCTTCTTCATTTTTAGATCAAGTTGGTATCAAAGCATAGGTTTTTGAAGACTTGATTATTTGCAAGTGTTTTTTTTTTCTGATGCTCACAAGGTTGAAACTCACAAGAGGAGAAGGTCAACTTGTAGAGCCAAGTTCTCATCCTTCAGGGAGGAAGCTTATATCATCACCGCAAGTTTCAAGGAGGCATTCACCAAGTATGGCTCATGAAGAGAGTCATGAACATGTTCCTGCAAAAGATGAAGATCTTAGAAAGGTTGTCATGGAAATGAGTGAGATGATGAATATCTTGATGGAAAGGAATACAAGGTCGCAAGGTGAAGGTTCCAACCCTTCAAAGCACAAGGGAGACAGTGGTGATAAAAATCCAAATGGAAATGGAGGGAATGGTGCTTCTCCACCACCCTCACCTCCATCTTCTTCTTCTTCTACCAATTCAAGACCTCTTCTGAATTCTCCAAAGGGACATGGTAAAACTCCTTCACAAATTCCTTTGTTAAAACTTGATATTAAATTTGAATTGCCAATGTATAATGGAGAAGTAAATGCTGAGAAATTAGATAATTGGATTCGTCAGATTGAGGTGTATTGTAGGATACAAAAAATTCAAGATGATGAAACTAAGATTCAACTTGCTTCTTTAAGATTGGATAGTGCAACA
>ML825225.1:91590-107590 GCA_009831015.1 Picea engelmannii | reverse complement strand
AAACAACATGATGTATACTATCCATTCATGGGTGTTGTATATGCATGTGCATTTTCCTTCATGTCCAAATACCTTTATCAATCTTGTGGTCCAAAACCCATGACTAGGGTTGACATCAATGACAACAACCAATCTTCCAACAGTCTAATCAAAATTGGATGTGCCAAGTGGAATTTACGGTAACTTCCCCACAACTTGATGATTATTTGCCTTTCCAGGAGATCTCACTTGTATAGCGTGCCCCACACAAAATAATTGATATAAAATTTTGAAACTCGTACCATAAATACTAAAGACTATCCACTATCCAATGAAACCAGTCCCACTCAATTTGGATACTCTATGAAGAAGTTATGATTGTTTTACATGGAACACCTTCTTGAGACTAGTCAGATATCCTATCTTCCACAGGGTGTATCTACAAATTTAAGATGACCCAGAAGCTAAAATTTTTACCATAGATACCTTACTAATTTTTGTGAATAGCCTCCGGATTTCAAGGTCTGAAACGTTATAGAAAATTTTTTATAGCGAAAATTCTGCAATGGCTCAGTTCAGGATGATTCTAGAACCCTATCTTGTACAGGATGTATCTCTGAAAGTATAAGGCCTCAGGAGCTGAAATTTTAACCCAACGTACCTTGATCCATCTACTAAATATCCTCCAAGCTGTTCCTTCTGAAACATTGTAGAAAAAAAAGTTATAGAGAAAATTCCAAGGTGTCTTAGATGTAGCAACGAAACCCCAAGACCTTGAGCTCTGATACCATATGTTAAGAACCAAATCAATATAGCAAAGAAAAACCTCAGAAAAAGTACTCAACGCCTTGAAAAAGAGATAATTTCAGATAATAAGCCTGTTTGAGGGAGCAACCTCCTTTTACCCCACTTAAATTTTCAAGTACAAGATGATTCCAAATGAAAATGTCTCCTTGGTATATATAGGAGACTAGGAGGTATAATTACAACTAATGGAATAAAGATGACATAAATAAAATAACATTACTAATGTAATATGCCCCAATTAAGGGGTAATGAGCCAATATTAGGGCTTAACAATTATCATCATTCACTTTCTACAATGTTGCTCCTTTGCCAGCAAGCGTCCATAGCCCCGATGGAGTCACCCTGATGTCACAGACCTTGCTCCACTGCCAGCGAATGCCCATAGCCCTGGTGGAGTTATCTACATACCCTCTCTTACTTTGCACTCATTTGATATAATTGATTTTATTTTGGTAGAATTCCCTGAGCGAGTGGGAGAGGAGGATGTCTGTTATTTTCAAAATGAGATGGTTAAGGTGATTTTTTGCTAGCTTTGTCTTGAGGTACATGTGGTCCTTTCCAGGTTACCATATTTCCCTTAAGGTTTTACTATACCACCAGGCAGACACTTCATCACTTTTCCAAGGTTGTTTATTTGCACAGGTTAGATAAATAACTCCTTCAAAACAACTGCAATTCTCCCATCGCTTCTTGTGTTGTATGTAAGCATGAGTGAGGAACATAGTTCATTATACCCCATGAACTAAGGTCAACCAATTCCTTGTGGAACACAACTTCAAAGTGAAAAAATACTATAACGACAAAACAAAAAATGAAGGACTTTGCAATCAACCTACCTAAAAACAAAATGTCATGAAAACACATACATTTTTTTTTAACATAAATATTGTTTTAGGGCTTGGCCATTCACCAGGAGGGTGTAAGGTTCTCCCCTCATATTTTGAAATCGATACGTGTCTGCCCTAAGTTTCTCGGCTACCTGAAAAGGTCCGAGCCATAGATTTTGAAACTTCAAATGTTTTCCCTTCGGCTCATTCACTCCATCCCATTTCAGGACTAAGTCTCCTACTTCAAAATTCTTCTCTTTGGCCTTATGTTTGTCAAACCACCTTTTAACTATCTGTTGACGAGCAATGGAATTTTATTTTTCTTTCTCCCTTTCTTCTTCCATCATGAGGAGGGTATCAATTCTTTGTTGAATAACGGATGAGGGTTTTTCTCTAGAGTCCTGAGTAAGATGAAGATATGGAAGATATAGTTTGTTAAGGAGAATGGCTTCTTGTCTGTATACCAGAAAGTATGGGGAATTCCCTATAGCTTATTTGGGTGTTACTCTATCATCCCATAAGGAATTATGAAGTGAACTATGCCAATTCCTCTAGTTGTATGCAATTGTTTTCTTTAATATCCTCACTAGGTTCTTATTGGTTTATTCTACCACTTCGTTCCCCTATGGATAGTAGTTTGCAGAGTATCTGATTATGATTCCTTTTTCTAGAGAAAACTCTGTTAATAGTGTGGAAGAAAAGTAAGAGGCATTATAAAAAACAAGGATGGAAGGCATACCAAATCTTATGATCAATTGTTGTTCTATGAATTGGATCACCACCTTTTCGTTTACATGAGTCAGAGGAATAGCCTCTGGCCATTTCGTGAAATAGTTTGTGGTAGTCAGTATGTATCTATGTTGTTTTGAAGAACTCGGTGTAATTTATCCTATGATATATAACCCCCATTTCTTGAATGGCCTGGAGGCGACCACAGGTTGGAGTGGGACAACTGCTCTCTTTTCCCTCCCCGCACTTACTTGACAAGTTTTACAGTTCCTAGCGTATGTGTGAGCATCCTTGAACATAGTAGGCCAATAATAACCAACTCTCAATATTTTGTGAGTGATGGTATTCCCTGCGAAGTGTCCACCTACAGGTCCATCATGGAGATCCTTTAGAACCTTGTCTGTGTCTTCTCATTCGAGACATATTAAAAGTACCCCATCACAATTAATGCAGAAGAGCACCGAATTTATGAGACGATATTGTGCCAATTTTAGTCTGAGAGCTCTCCTTTCCTTAGGGTTTAGGTTTTCTAGGAAAGTCCCATGGTGCAAGAGATAAGATTATTTCCCATACCAAGACTCATGCCTTGGGGATATGCATGAAGCTTCACTATACCATAATGCCAATTCATTCTCCCACCCAGGGTCTTCATTTACTTGGTCCTGGGCTTCGACTTCCATTTTACAGAATCCTTATCCCTTAACCAGTTTGGCAAGTTTTATATCAAGATCAAATTCTCGGACCACTTACATCTAGTTCGCTCTTATTTCTCCCATCTCTTGCTGAGTGAATAGGGATTAGATTGTAGGATGAGGCACAATGAATTTGGTGTGGTTCCTTAGGATGTAAGATCTGAAGTGTTTTACTGCCTTGTACACCGCATAAGCCTGCTTGTCTATAGAAGGGTAATTTAGTTCAACCCCTTGGAGATTAGTGCTCATATGAGACCGGGGTCTCATTATTGTCATCATCCTTCTGAGTCAATACTACAACTAACGATTGGTCGGAGGAAAAAGTGTAGAGGAAAAAATCTTTGTTGAAGTCAGGACTTCGCAACACTGGAGCTTGAGATATTGCAGTCTTAATATTTCTAAAAGCACTTTTCCGTTCATCATCCCACTTAAATTCAACGTATTTGTGGATAATATTTTGTAAGGGTTTGATGGTTTCAACGAAATTGAGGGTGAATTTCCTCACAAAATTGATTTTCCCAAAGAAGGATTGCATAGCCTTTTTGTTGTGGGGTAATGAAAGATGAGCTATTTCCCTAATTCGTTCTAGGTCTATACGAATTCTTTCTTGAGATATAATATGACCTAATAGTTTCCTTTCCTTGACACCAAAGATAGTTTTCTTAGGGTTTAAAGATATACTATATTTCCTACAGCTTTCAAAAATTTGGGTTAGGTGTTGGATGTGATATTCTCTATTCTTTGAATACACAGTCACGCCATCCAAATAAACTACTACAAATTTGTTGATTATTCCCTGAAATGATACATCCAGGGCCCTTTGGAAGGTTTCCCCTGCATTTATTAACCCAAAGGGAATGTGTTTATAAGAAAAGGTTACCCACTTGGTTCGAAAAGTAATTTTCAATTGGTCTTCCTCTAAAACTAGAATTTGGTTGTAACCTGAAAAACCATCCAGCAAGGAGAAAATCTCAGAACCAGACACGGTCTGCAAGAGTTGCTCCATCAGTGGGACTAGGTAGTTTTCCTTTTCTGATGCTCTGTTGAGGTTTCTGAAATCCACACACAAACAGATCTCCCTAGATTTTTTCCTGACATGAACCAAATTTTCTACCCATGCAAAGTGTCTAACATGAAAGATAATTTTAGCATCTAGTAATTTCTTCAACTCTTGACACATGAGAAGATCCAGGGATGGGTGGTACTTCCGGAGCTTCTTTTGGAAGGGTTTTACTCCAGGTTTTAACAATATTGTGTTTTGGATAATGAGAGTATCATAAGTTTTCAGATCTCAGTAGGACCATGCAAAAACATCTTGATATTCTCTGAACAACTTGAGATAGGATTTCCTGTCTTCTTTAGATATTGTCTTGCCAAGATTTATACTCTTAGGGTTCTCTGGTGTTCCTAAATTTATGGTTTTGTACATGGGACATGAAATCCCTGTATTTGTGTTTGTTGATCCTTTAAATATTTCTCTTAAGTAAAAAAGGTTTTCTTAATTGGTTACCCCTTTCAGTATCGCGTGAAACCTCGGTTTGTCATTCGATTGATCTGTTTCATCTCTTTGTACATGGGGATCAGTTTCTACTAGTTTCTCATGAAATATTTCATCGTCAATAGCTAGATCTTTAAAATTTTCCTGATTGGTTAATAAGTTTATGATCTGTTCATCTCTTTCAAAGACCTTCCAATTAGAAATATTTTTGGCACCGAAGGTTTGTAGAGTAGCTCCATAGTGAACCGAGAGGCTTCATAGTCTTCTAAAGGGGATAGCCTTGAGGCAGCGATGTCCAGGGGATCATCAAGACTGTTCTTTGTTCTAGTGATCACTGTAATGTTGAAGGCTTCAAAATGTTCTATTAGTCTGTGCACTTCCTATTGATAATTCCTCAGGTGGGGAGAGTTGCAGTGTATAGTGTTCCTTACTTGTCTAATGATGATTTTAGAGTATCCGAAAACCTTTAGTTCTTTAACGTTTAAGTCTATGGATTTCTTTAACCCTTGTACTAGAGCTTCATACTCGATGATGTTGTTTGTCCATTCAAATTCTAGTCTGCAGGACACAAAATTTCAATTACCTTTGGGAACAATGAGGATACACCCCGCTCCTGATGCCTCTTGCGACTTAGACCCATCAAAGTACAAGGTCCAAACTTGTGAGAGAAAAACATCACTTTCCTTTTTCCTACCACTTTCCTCCTTTCCTCCTATCTACTCCGTGGTTTTTAACAGAGGTTCTTGACAGAAAATGATTTCTTCTACCATTGTCGGCAAATTTTATTGAAAATTCATTTCAGAGTTTTGAGTAAGAGGGGCATCAGATGAGAGAGGTGAGAAATTACTGAAATCAGAGTCGCAGGAATAATTTCCTAGCACGGGGAAATCTGTCAAAGAGGGTTCATTAAGGGCTTCTAAATCGGTGAAAATATGTTTGAGATACCTTTCCCTATTGATCCTAATCATGTTTGCGTTCCCCTTTAATGGAAACCACAAGTGAACCCAATCTATGCTAAAGTATCCATTAAACTTCTCGGACCAATCTTGACTAAGTAGCAATCCATAAGATTCTGGGATATCTACTACAATGATGTCAATCACTTGAACAAATTTCGGGTGTGTTTCCATTCTAATCATGACATCCTTGAGTTCTCCCATAACTTTCACCTGGGTTATATCCAGTTGTATCACATGTTTATCACTTTTGAGAGGGACTGCATTTAATTTCTTGTAGATAGATAATGAAATAGCATTAGAGGATGCTCCTGAGTCAACCAAACAATTATGGAGGTTTCTGTTGAAGACTTCAAATGTCAAGAAGAATGGTGGGACAAAAGGATTTCCCTTTTTATCTTCAGAGCAAGCGTTTACAATTGGCTTATTTCTTAGATCTATGAGGGTTGTATTTTCTCCTTGGTCAGTGCTTGTTATAGGAGTTTCTACTAACTTCAAAGCTTGTAACAAAAATTTCTTTTGCTGGGGGATTCTACACATGTCCATGACTGATATATTAGCCTTCAATTTTTTCAAATCTTCTACTATGTTATAGTCTATCTTGGACGATTCTAGTGCATATATGTTTATATGATTTCTTTGGGAGACAAAAGATTCTTTCAGGTGATCGGACATTTGTTTTCCTCTCGAAGTGTGGGCCACGGTAAGGTCGTTTGAGACCGACTAACCCCTACTTCGTGTTTGGACAACCAAGACTTTTGTGGGTGGTTCTTGAACCTCAAATAGATCATTGAAAGGCATCGGTAGGTCAGGGTCCCATAACAACATGGTTGTTTATTCTGGTGGGTCAACTTCTTCCTGATTAACAATATTCATAGATGAGTTGTTTGATTGTTCGGTAAGAGAAACATCGCATAGAAACCGACTGGCCATCAAATTCACGATATGCACCCATTGTGGGAAGTCTTTTTTAGAATGTTTCTCTTGGTGATAGGTATGTTTTTCATGTTTTGAAGAAAGAGTCATACACCACATTTTCCAGGTCGATGTTTAAGTTGGTTGGGGGAGGTTCAATTGATTTGAACGGTGGATTTCTTTTAAAAAATGTTTTATAGGGCCTTTGACCTTGGTTTCTTTCCCCTGCACTTCTTTTCATGTTTATGATTTCATTTGACAACTTCTTTATCATTCATTGTAGGTCTTCTATGTCTTCACTTCCTTTTTCAGGACCTTGTTCTGCTTGTTTCCATGGGGTTTGGTCAATAAGAGTCCTCTCCTGGGCAGAGGTTGAGCTTCCTTCTTGACTAATGAGACCTGGCCTTCTTTACATCCCTTCATTTGGAATTCTATTGTTTTGGTTTCTTCGAAATTCTCAGCTAAGGTTGTTTTGGCAGCCCTTTTTACAAACATGGAAATGGAAGGAGGGAGAGCATTAGCGTAAAATTCGATTTGCAACTCCCGAGTGGGTTTAGATTCGGGTTGAAATTTGTTTAGTATAGTGGTGAATCATTGATTGAAGTCTTCAACCTTCTCCTTTGAACTCATGGTGGTGACGAACAACTCAGCCATCAAATCTCCTCTAGTGGTTTCTTCTACAAATTTATCTAAAAATCCTTTTGAAACTTCATCCAATTAGTTATGGACCCTACAGGAAAGTTAAAATACCATGTGGAGGCCGAATTCTCAAAATTATAGGGGAAAATACTGCATACTGCGTCTTCATGTTGGACATTCATCAGTCTAATAGCTAGTATGAAGTTTTTGATATGGTCTTCAAGAAATCCTTAGGTTTCTGGGTCAAATTTAGGGAGTAACTTTTCTGGATGTTGGGGAAGGTTATGTACTATTCCGGGGATTGTGAGAGCATATCTGGCCAACCAAGGTTGATTATTTTGAGGTGGGTTTCCCCTTTATTCATTATGATCATTGTTATCTTCCATGTCATCTGACTCCAAAACTGAGCGTTCTGAGTTAAACCTTTCTTCGTTAGATTCAAGTTGTCAGGCTCAGAGTAGTTACCAATTAGTGTGTTGAGGATTATATTGAGGGGATGTTCGATCTTGGTGAGGAAGAAATCTATCAGGTCTTCTACTGTGTGAACAAAAAACTGGTTGGTGGTGTCGACCATTGGTCTGCTTACTTGTTTTTTATGAGGAAGTAACAGAGCTAAAGGTAGTGCTCCAATTTGTCAGGCGTAAGCTCGTGTGATTCTTCTGAACTATTTCAACTCCTCGTGGGGAAGAGCGTAAGGTATTTCAGGGAATAATTGTTCTTCCTCTTGCTGGGGTGAGTTACTCGTTTGAGGAGTACTTAGTGTGTGTGGGATGTCTTAAGAATGACTAGCCATGCATGTGGGTTGTTTTGAATCTATAGGCTGTGTGAAATATTATATCAAAAATATTGTTAGCCATTCATTCATCGACCCTCCTTCTAGTGAAAATTCTATTAAGGGGTCCTAAATCCCTTTAACTCAACAACATGAACCAAACCTACCACCGAGGCCCAATTAGACTCTGCAACGTTTGATAGTGGAATGGTTCTCCAGATTTGTCGATCCAACCAAATAATCGATGGGATTTACATAATGATTGACAAGATATCTTCTTATGAAAATTCCTCATTCAATTTAAATGTTCTCTTTTGTATTTTATTTTAATAGGTGGGTTTTCTAAAAGATCTATGCTGGTATATAAACCAGTTGGGTAAAGGGGAAATCTTAACTACTGAAGAAGGATGAGCTTGGGATAACCCTCATGCTCTAGCATGAAAACAAATATTTTGATACCCGTGACAAGCCTAGTACTAATACATCAACTTGCTCATATTTTAATTATTGACTGAGATACAATTATCTAAAGAAAACATACATGCAATAAAATGATGGTAAGAAAAATAGTTTCCTTAGATCTAACCATTAATCACACATCAACACAATGATTTTCTTTCCATCATTAGAGATAAGAACTATAAAAATATTGAATCAGATAGCTTATCAATAGATTCAGAAACTCTTACTCATTACAACATTCATTCATGAGATAAAGTCAGAAGTAATTCCTCCTTATGATCCAATCACACATGCCTTTGATGAAAAACATACATTTGTCTCTGGTCCTAAACAAGACTTCTCAATTAAGGTAGTTCTGAAATAGTTCTTTACAATTCCAAAAATGAGGGTCTTTGCCAAAACCATCAACCCATTCTAAAAGGTTGATCATCTTATTTATAACAAATCATTAACTAAAAATAATTATCAAAAGTGCAAGATAAGTAAAAAAAAACATCGCCACATGGCGCTCCCATCTCTCTGTCTTCTGAGAGTCATTGAATGGTTTCACTGAAGTGGATGAATCTTCTCATACTCTGACCATTTGACAAAGATTTCCTCACATGTGTTGGCATACGAGAATCTGTGTTGTTCCATCGGGGCCGAAAGGATCTCCTTTACTTCTACTTCCCGTGCTCGATACTTGACTATTATGACCCTTAGCTGATGTAATATTGTTTGAGTCTTGATCAGGTACTCCATGAGTTGGTGTACTTGTCCCGGTGCCATGTTTGACACCTTTGCTATCTCTGTAGTCCATGCCGAGTCTTATTCTGCATGTTGTTTGACTATGTCATGCAAGTCAACAAAGTCCTCGGGTGAGACGAACTCTGGGAATCTGATGTCTTTCATCTTCTTATTTATCTTGACCCAAATTATTTCGGCTTTGGTGCTCTCAGTGAGCATCTGGTGGTTGGATTTCTTAGTGGCATCTTACCTGCAACTATAACATAGTTTAGAGATTGTGCAATAAAATCGGGTGCGCATATATAAATTATAACCAACGAATTGATAGACTTGGATACATACCTCTGATGCTTGTTAAACCTGGTTTTGATAATCAAAAGGGTCAAAATAGTCTCAACTCGCTCACTCTTCTCCTTCGGACACTCTAGAATTCAACTTACGCGCAAAATGAATTTGTTCAAAATCGTTCTAGAGATTTAAACAAGGGTGAATTTATCGTGTCGCATCAACCATTTAATTTGGGTTATGAGTGAAATTTCAATAAATCTGCCGCCACATCTTCAGAGATGTTTAAACTAAAATTCATCATGGTTGATGGTGGAGGTGAGGGTGGTAAAGTGGTATATCGACGATTTCAAAATGTTGTTGTCTAATTGGCACACGGGGTAGAAACTAATGTGGGATCGGGTATTAAATAGTTCCTTAAATGTCCAAAATCCGATCGTATATAATGCCACAAATGTCCCATTGTTCTTCTCTTTCAGTTGGTGGATCGGGGGTTAGTATTGTGCTATGAAATTTTTTGTTGATATCCTCCTGCAAAAGCTCTGATGTCGATTGATCTTTTCGTACAGAGCTGACATGGAGAAGCTAACTAGGAGGCGTGACTAGGACCTAGGGAAGCAAAATGACTCAGGATAAAACTATACTGTACGACCCTCTTACATGACATTTGAGACCAGTGACTTCATTCGCTCATGTTAGTTGGAGTCAGGACTTTCTTTAAGCCATATGTTTCTAAACCCAAACCTAACTCGCCAACGCCTGAAAGTGTCAAGGATCGACGATCAGCGTAAACCCACCCAAGTGCTCTCATATCGGCTCCCTCAAAAAAGTCCCGATGTCGAAAATGCATGGGGGATCGACAATTGGAGATAAATTTATTGTGGTCGAAATGATTTCTGTGACCTTTTTTGGATTTCATTGATCCTGATAAAGCGCATCGGGCATCGACTATCAGTGATTTCTTTACGTCCTTTGTTAATGTCTGTCTTCCTCGTATTTTTCCGATGCCGAAGGGGATCGACTGTCTCTCGAACCTTTATGTGAATAACCTATGCAAACCAAAACTGCCTTATGCCTTCTGCCAATGAGAGTCGGTGCTTGGCAACTGTTGTCTTTGTGTGGTTCCCTTACTTGAATTATTTCCAACGCCGAACATGAGCACGTTAGGTGCAGTGTTTAGTTGTCGATTCTTAATTTGGGTGTTAAGGTCTTTTAGACATGAGGTTTCACAAGTTAAAAAAAAATTGACTAGGTGATAAGAGACATGAAAACAAACAAAGATAAACCATTTCCCAAAATTAAATCGAGTCAGAAAGTGAAGAAAACAAGTGGTACCCAAAAAGTGACAAAATTTTATAAGGATTTTAGGGTGTGTTGAGTGCTCAACACAGCCTTACAACCACTCTACAATATTGATACCCGTGTCATCTTGTGCACATTTTCTCTATCATTCCACATCATTTATTTTTTTGTTTCATGTCGATGATGGGGGATACATCATGTCCCTCCTTCTACGAGTTTGTTCCTATCGAATTCAATAAATTATTCAGGAGTCAAACTTAGAAACCAATTAGTGCCTTGAAGCCTGCATGCCTCAATGGTAGGTTTCCTCGCTTTCGAAAATGGGTTTACATAATTTCCCTTTGATCGGAAGATTATGCCGAATGTTCAAATTCATCTCATTGATTCACATTCACTGGATTGTACTGAGGTACCTTGGGAGTCATTGGAATCACTGGTGATTTCCCTCGCACTTGTTAACGGTATACATTAATGACCGACAATCAAGTGGTTTCTACCATGTTCCACATAAACACCTATATTCACATGGTTAGAATCGTATTGATTTGGGATTGGGATGAAGACCCTGGGAACCTTTTGGGCATCTACCAGTGTTATGTGTGCAACCCAGGTTGTGACGGAGATAAATATTACTGATGTACATTGTCACATATATCCACTTTGTATTGGTCTGTGGCTATGTTGTTGTCATATCGTGTATCCATTGTGTAAAATCTCATGGATACAACCTGATAAATTCATGGAGGTATGGATCCACATTGTATGTTTGGTAGCCATATCCTTAGTCTATATTGTCATGGATCCACAGTGTATTGGTTGGCGACAATGTTTTAAGTCCACTTTGTACCGGGCATGGGTATTCCTACCTCAGGATGATTCATATATATGTTGTTTGATGTTTGTTTGCAACTTCCTCTAGGCTCTCCTACTCTAGTCCCTTGATGCACATATTTTTGTAAAATGTTTCGGCCATCAACTTCTCTTCTAACCTCACACTTTAGGGGGCATTTGTTACACACCAAATTCCCACACTACTAAGTGTGAATTTGTCACACTTTAGTGAAGGAGTGTTTTCCATAATCCCTAGACATGTTAGAAGAGAAATTTATCATATGAAGGTCAAAATACTATGATCACATATATTATTCATTATTATTCTAAAAAAGAAAATTAATTTAGTGTGAGAATCCACCTCACATTTAGTTTCCTAATCTCAAGGAGAAGTTGAGAGTCTCATGGATGGTTGAAATATTTTCTCAAACCAAAATCCTAATTTGATCGAACTTGAGAGATATTTCCTCCTTAAAATCCTTGAGAGATATTTTCTCCCTAAAATCCTTGAGAAATATTTTCTCCCTAAAAATCTTGGAGATCCTAATTTAGTGGATCTAGTCAGTGATATTCTCCATGGTGGTTAAGCCTCCAAATCCTATATAATGAGGGCATTCCAAGGTGAGAGGGGGAGAAGAATCCATAAGGGCATCATTATTCTGATCTTAAGACATTCAAGAGTGGGGATGGAAAGCATAAGCTTGGAGGAAGATCTACATCACATCATGGTGATTGTAAGTTTTACCCTTTGTTTCTCATTAATATAAGCTTGGCATATTCCCATACTTATATCTCTTTTAATTTTATATATGAATATCATTCTTGTTTCATGTATTTAGATTTTGTTTTATCTAACCTTGTACAAGTAGTATAAGAGTAAGATCCTTCTATTTAAGTGCAGGGAGATCGTGATTGAGCTAGGAATGGATTCAACGTTGGAGAAACACGGAGCATCGAGGATAACCTCTGAAAAAGGTGCACTCACTTTTCCTTTCTCTCTTATTGTTTTCATGTGTGAATAGACATGAGCAAAGGATGTTAACTTGATCTATTCTTTCTTATCCAAAGAAAAACTGACTAAAGGGAGCTTAACCTATTCGGAGGGTAAGATTTCTCACAACAAAGACAAATGCATAATTAACATTGTAGTGGAATCTAACATGCATACACAACAATCTAATAATTTTATCCATGAGGAATTGACCACATGCATGATTTGCATTAGATTCTCATCCAATTAACCATTTCGTTATAGATAATTCAAATCTTATTCATTGAATTCATGAAATCACAAAATAATACTATTAAAATCATTCAACATAGAAATAATTACAAACAAACATATGTATTCAAATGCATGTCCACCAAATCTATTACTAAGGATCAATTCAATGTCCAACTATAGGAATATACTATGGATTGTAATCCTAAGTCGAGACATGATACCACTGGGGAAAATAAAATCCTACAATGCTCTATCTTTCTCACAACCCAACCTACAATGCCTAAGAATTCAGACTACATAGAAATCTACCATCAAATGCAACTAGGGAAAATCCAAAGATCACATCCCATAACTAGTGTGGATCTTCTTCCCCTCAACCAAACAAAAAACAAGGGAAGGTCTTTCCCTTTCTAATCAACAGTCCCTAAGGAATCCTTCCCCTCTAGTTCTCTAGTGCATGTAAAGAGAATCTGGTCCATTGATTTCTCTCTAGGAATTTGGGAGTGGTATACCATTGGCTCAACTAAGGATAGTTGTTGGAAAAGACACACTATTGTGAGCATTGCATACATGGTTCTCCTTTCATATCCAACCCACTTCCTCTCTTGAAAACAATAATTTTCCCCAGCCTACCACATGCTATCACTTGCCAGAAGCTCATGGAATTCTCTTGGAAGTTATAGGGATGGAAACCATGAATTCATACAAGTTCCATCATAACAAAGGATAAGAATACGGATGGGATAGATGGAGAGAATAATGAGGGGATAAGTGATAATGGAATAATGATGAATGAAAGGAAAGAGGAGACTTTCTCTTTGCATGAGGCCTACATGCCCTCTTCCTAGAGGATATGACAACTTGTACTTGGTACACATAAGTCAAAGGTTGATGTGAGATATTTTAAGGAATCATGGGAAAAAGATAGTACAACCACAAAGTACAACCCCATTTCTTCCCCTCTTATGGGATCATAGCTTCCATTTGTTTCTCATTTACAACCTTTTCTTTGTTAGATATTATATTAATGTATTTCATTTTAATATATGTTTTCACATGGATTAATAAAACCATGGTGATATCCACATTGTGGTTCCTGGAAACATAATATCCATACCATAATCTTAGTGCACCACCTGTATTCAAAAGAATTCACTAGATATTCCTTTTCCTCGAGCTCCACACTATGAATATTTACAATACATTTTGCATTTTACATCACAGGGTCATTATCACTTAGCCAACCTATATTAACACCCATTTAATAATTTACATCATTACAACAAGTGTAATATTCAATCAAACATAATCCAGGGTGTTACAACCAAGGTATTACATCAATATTATGCCAATGTCAATATCTGGTGTAGTTGACTTTCTTGGAATTTGTATTTCAATGGTTTGAGGGTTAAATATTGCACATCAATTTTGATTGAAATTTATAGTTCGACAAATTTTTTTCATTGTGCAAGGATAGGAAGTTTTAGATGTTGCAAGTGAACATAAAAATTTGAAGCATGTCATTGGAGACATCGAGCAAGGGTTAAGACTATGGATAGGAAGGTCCCATGTTGAAGTGGAATGAAAATATTGAGATGTAGATCACCCAAAATTGTAGGCATGCATTGCATCAACAAAATGGATGAGGTGTTGGATTACTGAGAGGGGAGGTGAATCAATAATAGCATAATTATAATCCTTTTTCTTCAAATAATCCAAGTGTTATATCAATGTAGAATTATTATCTAATAATGAGCAATAAGAAATGAACAATCACACACATACACAATACACTAGTGTTTTACGTGGAAACACAAATCGGGAGAAAACCACATAATGCTTTATCTTATATGTCTTGAAGAATTACATTCATTGGAAGCACCAACTTCCTTTGTTTTCCATGTGAAACTGGAAGGAGGCTCAAACCCACTAGTTTCTCAGGCTACAACCTGAGGGAAGCTCCAACTCCCCAATTCTCTGGCTACAACCAGAAGGAGGCTACAACCCCCTATGTTCTCTGGCTACAAACGGAAGGTGGATAGAACCACTTGTCATTGCCCCGTCCAACTGCCCTGAAGTAGAAGTAGAATGATGGAACCATTGTCACACTATTACTGTGAGATATACCACGGTAAACATGTACCAATAAACCTGAACTATGCATCAACCATGCATCAACCTGTACCTCAATCTGTAATCAACCTATACCATAAACAAGTGCATCAACCATGCACCAACCTGTACCAAACAATATGTAATCAACTTGTACCATAAAAAAAATGCAACCAACCATGTACCAAGTATGTACCAATCATGTGTCAAGTACTCATCAACTATGACTCATCAATATGTACCAACATCATCAACTATACACCTCATGTATGTGCCAACTCATCAACTACTTGTCTCAACCATGTACCCAACTTGTACCTCAACCAAAAGCCCTCATCAATTTCATCATCCAAATATGATTTGTAAATATGTAATAGACCTGGTGTATATGATCACATACCTACAAACCTTCCTTAACTTTAACACCAAGAGACTAGCATTTTCATCAAACGTTTCTTTAGTCTCACAAGACTATTTTTGGATTAGTCAACAACCCTAACTTGAAATAATCATAACTTTGTACCTGTAATGAATAAATATCTGAAACTGATATACAATGTTCTTCAGTGTGTTTTATGCAATTCCTCCAGGTGTCACTACTTGGAACCTCTCATAAAATGAATTATGGCAAAAATAACACACCTTGCTGAATTCTGACTTATTCTAGAGAGTGACCTTGTAGAGCATTCCCCACACAGAATATTTGTTGAATTGATTTGAAAATGTTACACAACATACTAAAGATTGTACTCTAACCAACACATTTGGTCTTACTGAATTTGGATATGTTATGAATAAGTTATGACGTTTTTACCCGAAACACATGTTTTTGACTAGTTTCAGAACTGGCCACAAACCCTATTTTCCACGGAGTGTAAATCCAAAAATAAAACGGCCCACAAGATGAATTTTTTACCACAAATACTTGGATATGTTTCCTCAATGGAATAGAAATTCCACGGTCTAAATCATTCTAGAAAAAAAAATATTTTGAAAATGGTGAGATGACCTGAAAAAAACATACCTTAGAAAGCATCATCAAAAGAATTTATCTTTCCTTGAATTCCAGTCTTATTTTATTCACTTTCCTCAGACATTCAGCTTAGATATCCTTTGGTTACCTCAAAAACCTATAGGTATTCAATATTCTCAAGTGTTTCTTAAATGAGAGAGCCTTGCCTCTTATTTATACTCTCCAAGTAGCTTCCTTAAAAACATCTTCTAGGTCACTTTGCCCACTTTC
>ML825225.1:46885-76364 GCA_009831015.1 Picea engelmannii | reverse complement strand
AAAGGGGGGAGCTAGAGGGATAAGGGGATCCAGACCGGGAAGGGAGATACCAAAGAGGCCAACCAAAAAGGATATGTCTAATAGGTCCTTTTCAGTAGAAACACACCCAGTCTCGTTACCACCAAAAAAAGACTATGAAGGAGAAAGATGAAGGGGAGAAGAAGTAAGCATAATCGATTTTGTGACCCATGTAGAAGGAGACAATGGTTTCTTTTCTACTTCCGGGACCACGAGGACATGTGATGGTGAAATTGATTTTCTGGGAGTCTGAGATGGAGGTGTCGAGGCCAGAGGAAGAAGAGGAAGAATTGCTTGATGTGTTCGTGCCATCTTTTTAACCCACATTCTCCTTTTTTCCTGCAAGACACATTCCTTTTCCAAATGTCCATATACGTAGAAACATCCACATCAAAATGGAATCCCTTCGTAGTCTAGCTCTTGTATGAAGGTGTGATCTTGGAGCTGAATGGATATATTTTCTTCTATCCCACTTGTAATGTCCCCAAGGCCGAGCCCTGTTGTAAATCATGTCTATGAAGTATATATCTTGCATTATGAATTGTAATTATGTTTTATAGGCTGGTGAACCAAGTTTATATAAGCTGGTGGGCTTATGTGTTATTAGGCCAGAGAGCCTAAGTGTTAAGGCAGGGAGCCTGCTTTTGTATATGTAATCATGCAAAACATTAATAAAAATATAAACACCGCTATGTGCAGACTGACCACGATGAATGAGTGATGGGGGACTAAGCTTCCATAGATTGGGTAAGGGATTGGGGGCTGGAAGGTTGGAAAGAGAGGCTAAGTGTTGAGCCTAGGGGCTTAGGTCCTTGGGAATAATATTTTAATATTATTCCAAAAGCCATGTGAAATATATGTTGTGTCCTAAATTCCTGGAGAGGAACACATGCTAATGGAATGCATGCAGCTTCATTGGTGACATGTGTCGACCCAGGCACACGCAGTTAAAAAACTGCAGAAGTTAGCCGTGGAGGGAGTCACTCCTCATTCCATCATCCTTTGTGTCTAATTTTGAATACCCTCACGCAACTCTGAGAACGAGAAAACTGGGGACGTCTTCCTGAAGACCAAAACATCATTCGTCTGATTCCTCTATTGGTCCGCGTCTGCCCTTGACATACCTATGCACCGTTGAGAGAATTGGTCAGGAGGGGAAAGTCGACTTGTGAGTTCCAAAACCCAGTCTATCTGCCATTGCAGAGCTAAATCTGTACCCGATCTATCTGTAGGTTGTTGTTTTCTGTTTTCCTGAGTGGGGTTGTGTATTGGTTATCCTCACCATGTAGGAATTGAGTCGGAAGAGGCTGAAGAACTGGGTTTTAAGGCCCTTAGTTGAAGAGGTAGTCTGTCAGGCATGTGAGAAGTTATTTCTAGGTGAAGGAGTCTGCTGGGAAGTGGTATTCTTCCAGAGAGAGTCCAACACCAGCTACGGAGCTCTAAGACTTCCTGATCCAGCCTATTGTCGAGACCCAAAGAAGGAGGTGAAGCACTGATGGACTGTGCTTGTGAAGGTGTATACTCCTGGGAGGAACATGCATGTGGGGAATGAGAGTCCATGAGTAGTGGGCATAATAAGGCATCTTGGGAAGAATCCTTCCGGTTATTCTGTGCAGTTTTCCCTGTAACCTCAGCCTAGACTAGGATTCCTTGCCTTGGGTGGAGCTTAGTCCCAACTCGGGGGTGACCCACTACTGAACATGATGAGTAGCGTGGTCTAAGGCTGGGAGGTTCATGGAAGGCCTGCACGTGGTTGGTGGAATTACCACGGTTTCAAAGATAAGTATCAGCTTATGCTTGATATTATGTTGTGCATGCCTGTGATGCTTATATGTATCATGTATTTTGTTGTGCATATGAATTATTGTTAATGACGGGGATTATTTATGTTAGCAGTAATCTTATTATTACTCTTAGTTAAATGTGTTTAATATAACTTAAATGCATGTTATTAATTAAGTATGAGAATGATGTTGTTCCGCACAGTATCGTTTTCCCAACCAGTGGGATGACAGCCGGGGGACGTTACAGTGTGGTATCAAAGCCTAGTTTCAACGCTGAGCTTGGATGGGCCGGATAAGTGGTATTTGGACCGAGGTTTTGAGAAGAAATTGTGTCTGGAGGACTAATTTCAGACCTCAGAATGTTTCTGAGTGTCAATGGACTACTTGACCATGTTACAAAGCTCAGGAAGTGTAGCGGTATTATAAAACTACAGCTGGTGTGGTATATGGCCACAGGGAGAGAGAGAAATCCACACCAGAAGTGTTGGATCAAGTAGATGAAGGTTCAGAAGGAGGGTACCAAGTCATTGGCCAGAAGTCCTTGAGAAGCAGAGTTGGACGATCAAAATTCTCTGTGGAGAACTCGTGAAATTGCGAGGGCTGTAAGATGGCCAGAAGTTGCAAGGTGGTTAGTGGATGGAGAAACTCGCCACCCTAGGATCCAGAATAAACGTGGGTCGTTGATCATGGTTGGTTTGAACCATTGGATCATTTCATGAATTCAGGGATCATGAACTTGGAGCGCAAGCCAAATTCTTGGTCACTCCAAGTCCCGAATCGCGAAAGAGATTAACAAGGGTAGAATCAGATGGTGGAGTGCTTCCAGGAAGAAGTGTCGAAATCCCGTGAGTCGTCGGATCCATCCAACTAGCGAAGAAGTTAGGGCTGAAGAGATTTGATAGGTGTAAGCATAGGAGAGATCTGGACCGTCAGATCAGGGGAGGGTCACAACCGTTGATCTCATACATGAATTTCCATATCGAAATTCGGGGATTGAAGCGACAAGAGATTTGGAGTCGCTACATCGTGAACTCTCGATTCATGAAACCTGAAAAGATATGGACTGTTAGATCCAAATCATCGAGGATCGTTGGATCTCGTACAAGAACTCGTGTATCAGAATTTGAGGATTGAAGTGACAAGAGATTTGGAGTCGCTGCATCATGAACTCCCGGTTACTAAAAACCCGAAACCCCGAAATCTTGAAACAATCTACATCGTAGATCGTAGGAGAGGAACTTGATTGTTGGATCAAGTAGATGAATGGACTGTAATTTCAAAATTTCGGCAAATGGAAGTTCGAGATGTGTAGATGCACGAACTCTTGATGCTCGAAACTTTGAAACGAAAAGTGAAAGTAGTGGGGCCCTATGAAGTCGTTGGGAGTGAGGTGGACCTTCTTAAGGACACCATGTGTCACTACCTTGCTGGGTGACAATTGTGCTATGGGCCCAAGGTGAGAGAGGTCGAAAGTTCGGGAGTCGGGAGTTGGAGAGGGAAGCGAGAGCGAGAACCTCTGGGACCAAAACCTGAAACCTCGAAAGTTCCAAAACAATCTACACCATAGATCGAGAGTATAAGGCTTGACCGTTAGATCAAGAAGAAGGTAAGTCGCGATTACACGATTTCGGTTGTCGGGGAAAAATAGAGTGAGCTTACGCACGGAACCCTGAAACCTCGAAACCCCGAAACGCCGAAAGGATCTACGTCATATATCTGAGAGAGGTCTAACTGTTGGATTTCACTTGGAATGGGCGTAGACACATGGGTGTGTACCACGTGTCAGTGGGTCGAAAAGAAAAGTGAGCATGGTGGGACCTGATGATGTCGTTGAAGGTGACATGGACCCTCCTAAACGTGCCACGTGCCACCATGGTTGTGGGCAACAACTATGCTATGTAGGCCCGGAGGGTAAAGTAAATAGGGATTTCAGAAGTCGGGGGTTGGAAAGGAAAGCAAGTCTGAAAGCCTCAAGGACCTAAACCTGAAGTCCCGAAGTCTCGAAATCTTCAAAGATGGAAGAACCGCAACGAATTTTAACCGTTGGATGTTGGGTAAACATAGACCGTCGATCCACTCGATTTACATGAATTTGGTAAATCGGAACTCCAAGAGATAGTTGTGTGTGTCTTAAACTCTTCGAAGGCTGAAGGCCCGAGTAGCACCTAGTAGTCTAGCACTTGGTCACGACCCTTAGTCATGTGGGTAGGGACTAAGAAAGAGGGAGCTATTACCCAAAAGTACAGAGCCGAGCAGAGCTCGGAAAATTTGTGAAATTGAAACATTTTCTTAAATTAGATTGTTTATGAATGATGAAGGAATTTTCAAGAAATGAAGGCCTTGCAAATTCTAGTCGTCTGTGCATTGTATTGCAGAAGGTTGACGAGTGCCAGAACTGATTTGAATTGCCACAAAGTGCAAAGAAATGGAAGACACATAATGCTTCCAGTTCAGAAAACGAAGGTCAGAAGAGATAGCGTAGAAATTTGTATCTAGAGTGTGCATATCAAGCGTAAGGAGTGCTTATAGAGGTAACTTGTTTTATCACTCTTTTTGCATAATTGTTGAAAGGAAATTTTGGTAAGAATTTCCTCAGCCGAAGCTATTTTATAAAATCACATGATTATATTATTTAAATGCATACCACTAGAGGTGGTAAAGGATGGAGGCCTGTATTAATTCAAATCTTTTCATCTTCTGAATGCACACACTAACATAGTAAAATGTCATGTTAATTTGGTTATGGGGTAATAAACAAAGAATTAAAGATAAAAACTGGTTATAGGAATAAATGTCAGTAAGCTAGTCATGTATAAGACCAGGACCTGGTTGGATATGGCAAGGTATGGATATGGAAAGGTTATGAGCCACATAGGTACTAAAAGCTTCCTACTTTTAAATAAAACTTGGGCTGCAACCTTTTTGCTAACACTAATGAACACCACAGAATTATATTCTTGGTGTAATGTTCGGGTCGAAAAGGAAGGCATCCAATTAATTGAGAAGATAATAGGAAGTGTATGGAGAAGGTGGCAACACATTGGCCAAAATTCCAACTCATGGATGGTGAGATACATGATTGAGATAGAGAGCATTATGTAATTCAATGCAAGGTGCACTGAATAAGAATGCATTGAGAATTGCACTCATGCATAATAAGTGATAGAATTGTATACTAAATGCAATGGTTGAATATGTTTTGTAAGTACATGCATATATATTATTTCATGGAAATAATTATACTAATGGCTAAAATGTTGCTAACCCACGAAGTTGAGAACATTTTAGGAACTGTTAAACATTGCAACAGGAAAGTTACAAGCCAGGTAGTCACAGGAATAGAGACTACATAAAATTTTATGTTCAGAAAATTGAAATAATAAACTTACTGTTGTTAATTATGAACATGCATATGCATAGAATTACGAGTCATTCTATTTGGTCAAGTTGTTTGGTAATTGTGATTGAATTGCTAGGTGCAAAAAATTCTAAGATCATTGCATAAGATGTTGTACATGTTGAATTATGATGTACAGAAAATACTAACAATTTGTTAGCAGTATGCAAGATGAAGTCTTGCAGGAAAATTGTATGTAGTTTGGTGCCTGTGGAAAATCGCAAGGATGGTTGCATTCATAATATGGCAACAACCAAGATGAATCATGAAATAGAATGTCATGTTTTGGGGATAAAAGTTGAATTTCCTTTCAAACTAATTGGAGTTCCTAAATGAATTCTTTTATTTTCTGTCATGATAACTGCATGTGGTTGATGCAGATGAGATGATGTTGATAAAAGTTAAAATGTTGACTACAAAGAGTATCTCGGGAAGATGCTTCTTGGAAACCTTTGAGGGCAGTTGGAACTCCTCAAGCCATGGTGTTGTAAGACTTCCGGTCCGGCCTGTTGTTGAAGCCCAAGGAAAGGGAGGTGTAGCACCGATGGACTATGCTTGTGAAGGTGTATACTCCTGGGTGGGACAGGCATGTGGGGAATGAGAGACCGTTGGTTGGAGTGTTGTTGAGGTTTGAATGGTTGGAGTGATACTGAGGTCTGGTACCTTGGCCTAGACCATGTGGATAAGGATTGTGGACTATGGCTATCTTGGGAAGCCATTGCCCCGATGGAGTCATCACCCTGCTCAGGGGTGGAAGGTCTTCTCAATCAAAAGATAAGTACAATTCTCTATTTATTGTATGTTGTGTATGTTGTGTACAATTATAATGTTATTAAAATTGTCTCTATATACATATATATACATTGCATATATGCTTGCATTACCGCATCCATGACTGTACATAATATGTCTCATATTTCATTACTTAAGAAATATATATACCTGATGCTAATCACGTAATCGATTGGAATGTGATTCAGGTGGAGCAACAAGGTGTCCTGCAAGTGCATCCTGTGCACATATTGGACAGGAAAATAAAACAGCTCCGGAATTGATATATCGAGCTTGTAAAGGTCCAGTGGACCTAGTACGGTCCTGAGGATGTGACATGGGAGAATGAGCACACTATGCGGGCATAATACACACATAGTTTTGAAGATTTTGGAAATCTTGTTGATGTTGTGTGAAAGTTGCATTGAGGACAGTGCAAAAATAAGGGGAGGGGATTGTGATGTCCCCAAGGCCGAGCCCTGTTGTAAATCATGTCTATGAAGTATAGAGCTTGCATTATGAATTATAAAAAAAAATTATAGGCTGGTGAGCCAATTTTTATAAGATGGTGGGATTATGTGTTATTAGGCTGAAGAGCCTAAGTGTTAAGGCCAGGAGCCTACTTTTGTATATGTAATCATGCAGAACATTAATAAAAATATAAACACCACTGCGTGTAGACCGACCATGATGAATGAGTGATGGGGGACTAAGCTTCCACAGATTGGGTAAGGGATTGGGGGTTGGAAGGTTGGAAAGAGAGGCTAAGTGTTGATCCTAGGGGCTTAGGTCCTTGGGAATAATATTTTAATATTATTCCAAAAGCCATGTGAAATATATGTTGTGTCCTAAGTTCCTGGAGAGGAACACATGCTGATGGAGTGCATGCAGCTTCATGGGTGACATGTGTCAACTCAGGCACATGTAGTTAAAAAACTGCAGAAGTCAGCTGTGGAGGGGGTCGCTCCTCATTCCATCATCCTTTACGTCTGATTTTGGATACCCTCACGTAGCTCTGAGAACAAGAAAACCGGGGACATCTTCCTAAAGACCAAAACATCATCTTTCTGATTATGTTATTGGTCTGTGTCTACCCTTGACATACCTATGCACCGTTGAGAGAATTAGTCAAGAGGGGAAAGTCGACTTGTGAGTTCTAGAACCCAGTCTATTCGCCATTGCAAAGATGAATCCATACCCGATCTATCTGTAGGTTGTTGTTTTATGTTTTCTTGAGTGGGGTTGTGTTGTGGTTATCCTCACCGTGTGGGAATTGAGTCGAAAGGGGCTGAAGAAATGGGTTTTAAGGCCCTTAGTTGAAGAGGCACTCTGTCAGGCCTGTGAGAAGTTATTTCCAGGTGAAGGAGTTTGTTGGGAAGTGGTATTCTTCCAGAGAGAGTCCAGCACCAGCTACGAAGCTCTAAGACTTCCTGATCTGGCCTGTTGCCGAGACCCAGAGAGGGAGGTGAAGCAATGATGGACTGTGCTTGTGAAGGTGTATACTCCCGGGCGGAACAAGCATGTGGGGAATGAGAGTCCGTGAGTAGTGGGCATAAGAAGGCATCCTGGGAAGAATCCTTCTGGTTATTCTATGCATTTTTCCATGTAACCTCAGCCTAGACTAGGATTCTTTGCCTTGGGTGGAGCTTAGTCCCAGCTCGGGGGTGACCCACTACTGAACATGATGAGTAGCGTGGTCTAAGGCTGGGAGGTCCGTGGAAGGCCTAGACGTGGTTGGTGGAATTACCATGATTTCAAAGATAAGTATCAACTTATGCTTAATATTATGTTTTGCATGCCTGTGATTCTTATATGTATCATGTATTCTGTTGTGCATATGAATTATTGTTAATGCCATGGATTATTTATGTTAGCAGTAATCTTGTGCTTACTCTGAGTTAAATGTGTTTAATATGACTTAAATGCATGTTATTAATTAAGTATGAGAATGATGTTGTTCTGCACAGTAGCGTTTGCCCGGCCAGTGGGATGACGGTCGGGGGACATTACACCACTCAAAATCTTGAGGCCAACCAAAATTATGGCCATGACCATGTATCCCATTTGCAATAAGGAGAAGTTTGCCTCGTAATAGAATCCAAGGGCTGAGCCAATTTCACAAAAATGCCTCCTCAATCCAGAACATCAAAGGACATATTGGGAGGCGTACCCATATTAGAGTGATATCTAGTCTATTAGAAGAGGCATTGAAATCAGGCGACCAATGTTTCAGGTAGAGAGCTTGAATCCCATAGTGCCATCATCTTGCAAGGATTTTGTTTGTGTCTGCATCCGACTCAAAACTCCAAGCTAGCCAACCTTTATCAAGAATTGGGCTAGTTGGAGCATACTCGAGGAGGTTCTCGAAAGTCAAGGTTGACCAAGTTTTGAGTGAGTCCAACGAAAGGCATTTGCTGGAAGACCTACCCACCAAAGTGTTCTGCTGCATGGTGACAATTTCATTTAGCTGCGTTTTAGACATTTTTTTCTTTTACTAGGTCTATCCACTATGTTAGTTGATGACACGACAACTTGGGTAAGTGGAAATGGTTTCCCCAACATAAACTACTCTGTGGTGAGACCGCTGACAAAACCTCACGGAGATGAAACCGCTTGTGACTGTTGCAAAAGAAAGTCTAGAAGAGGAGGGAAAGGCGAAGAAGGGAAGGTGGTTTCATAGGAACTATGAAGGCGAGCGGGATATACAAGCCCATTTGGGGAGGGATGGAGGGGGATAATACGAGGGGAGACAGGTGGGGGTACATGATCCTCTGTGGAGGAAAAGGGCATAATAGAGCCATCATGTCAAGGGGTGGAGGGATTTGGTGTTACCCAACTCCGATTCTGAGTGGGAGACGTTCTTTCTAAGTGAGATAGTACATCAAAAGAAGAGAGTGTACCTAGAGACAAATGAGGGTCATGTGAGTGACATCTGCAGCTCGTCGGAGGAGTGGTACAGATCTCTGAGCTTGGAAGGAGATCTGCAGAGAAGTCTAATAACTCGTCTTCTTCAGGTAATGGATCAATTTCAGATGTGTGGGCCTCAAAGAGATAAGCATTCAACAAAAGAAATGAGGAAGCGATGGGGGTGGAACGAAAAAAATGATAGAAAAGGTCTTCTGGGGCCTAAAAATGAAAGAAATGATTTCTCGAGGGAAAAGAAAAAGCCATCTGGTAGGGAAAGGGGTTGATGTATGCAAGGAAAATAGGTCAGAGAGGGAAGCCTTTGGACACGAGGGGACATCTATTGTCTTCAGGGAGCAATATAGGGCTAGGCTCTATTATCCCTTAGCCTAGGCATAACTAAGGAGATTATGTCTCGAGGCCCACAGGTCCTAGACATGGAGTATCAAGAGCCAGATCGACTTGAGCATGGCCTTGGAGGGCTCATCCTTTTCTTCTTCAACACCTCCACTTTGTTAGCAACAATAGCATCCATCACATCGACTTAGTCTTGCAGCAGAAATGGGTCTTTCTGCATGAGGTAATGAGTCAAGGTATCATGGTATGTGTCACTCTGATTCTCAAAACTTTTGAATATGTGCATTTAATTATTTTTTCTTCTAATGTGTGCTTGGACCTTATGCCTTTCCACTTGAACACACCTGGGGGGAATGACAGGATGCCCTAATAAGTTGGTTCCCATAGGGTTTTGGTTTCCACTAGGGGGATTCATGAAAGGTCATTGTCCGTTCCCACCATACTTACCACTTTCCATCTTTTTCCCGCTCATCCATCCCATTACACTGATCCGAGCATTGGGTTGGCCAAATATCTAAGGGTTGTACCTTAACTTGTGGGAAGAAGGGGATAAAGGCCCAGAGGGTAAAAGTAGCTAGAAAACGATAAAATCCAAAAGAAGGAAACCTTGAGATGCTTCACCTAGGGATCCTCGAGAGAGAAATAAAAAGATTCTCAGCAAGAAACATAGGGACCCATAAAAATAAATAAATCGAGACCTAGTTGGAGGATAGGGGGTCTCATCACGATCCATCCTATTAGGTCCATGGGCATGTAGCGGTATGACACTACCAACAACTGGTCACCACACCAGGGTAGTGGCTCTTGGTGGCATAGCCAAGAGAAAGGGTCTCATCATGAGCCAACCTTGTCATTTCCATGAAATTCTTGTGGGTAACATTGCCACCACTAGTCACCATGCCACGACAATGTACCCCAATTGGTCTCTTAAAATAAAAAGCAATAAGAATAAAAGATAAAAGGCATGAATGGGCTTGGAAACATTTGCATCCATGACAAAGTGCAACTCACCCTCTTTAGAGGCACCCATAGGTAAGCCATACATTTCCCTGATATCACTGCACCCATTTCCCAAACATCCCTTAGCACCTCATCCACTCACATGGCCTCGACTTGAATTCACCCAGGAACATCCCACACCCAATGAGCATTATCCCAATAGGACGTCCTAGCATCCCCTCCAAACCTGGCCTACTGAATAGCATAATGTCTTTGAGCACTTGTCTGGGTAAAGGGGGTTTCATGCACATGCTTAAATAACTTGATGATTAGATGTGATTGACATTGCTATGATCCCTGTGACTTATGAGCCCATGGAGGGCGTATTTTTTGATGTTGTAGGGCCACACCCGATGGAAAGGTACATATGGGGAGATGATTAGTCCAGACCTCCATAGGGATAAGAGCCCACTAGATGGATGTTGAGACCCCAACAAGGGGAAAAGATAGATCATATGATTGCATAGAGATAGAGGAGGATGTTTCACCAGGGGCAACCTAACAGGCCTGGACCCAGGGGGGTTGTTCCCTTTTCACCATGATGCAGGCCTTGGAAGGCCCATGATGTCACCCAGGTCACCCATGACCTCACCCAACGTTTTGGATGTTTTGGAGGCAGTTGTGTGCCAAGTGGCACGTGTGGTAGGATCCTGAGGCCTAAGGAGGCCTGATGTTTTTCTCCAGGAGGCCAACATTGCCCTAAAAGGGGCTAATGTCACCCCAAAAGGGCATGATGTCACTTTTACAGCTTGATTTAGGGTTTTATTATGACATTTAATGTAAAAACTGGATATTATGTGTAACTGGCCATGCCGACCTTTTTTACTTAATTCTGGTCATTGTAACTGTATAAATAAGGGGAAAATCAGTCTTATTTTGGATCATCTTTCATCTCACACTTGTGAGGACTGAAATGTGTGCCCTCCTTAGGGTTTCTTGGCTGAAATTTTAGGCGCACTTATTGAGGAAGGATAAATCTTGGAATATTTTGACAAGTTTCTTGGTGGAAGTGTTCAACTAGGTTTTTTCTTGATTATTCTTGATGAATGTAAGTGATATTTCTGCAATTCTTCTTAATTTAATGGTTATATTTTATTTATCTTTCATTTACATTAAATATAATGAAATTTCTTGACTAAACCCTAGGCATACTGGAACATGTTATTGTCCTAGCTTCAAAAGCCTTCACCTACTAGATCTTGTCAAAAGGCCATTTTTCTTGAAGCATGTGCTAAGGCCTTGCCATTGCAACACCTCAAGTATCCATTGCTTCATCTTAGCCGATTTTTGCTTCATATTTGAGTTAAGGAGGGAGGAAATTCTACTAAGGCCTAGGTTACCTACACCTTAGTAGCTAGTTTCCCCTAGGGTTTGATAATTGGAGCCTTGGGTTACCAACACTCCAATCTATCAATCTCTCTTATCCTTGACTCTCTTACTATTATTTTCCTCAACATTTTCTGCCATATTCATTGACTCCATTTGACCTAAAGCACTAGTCTAAGTTCTCCTTTGAGTAATTGATCAAATCAACCATCAAAACATATTCTTTGAGAAACCTACTAACACTTTCTAACCCTAGAATAGCCTAACCTACTGATTGCATTGTTGTTGTTACTAAAGTAAGCTACAACCATTAAATGCAACATTTAAATCTTATAAAATCAATTGAAAATGATGATTTATACATTGTCTTGTTTGCTTCTAACAAATGCTAGTATTATGACTTCAATGGTTAATGATTCTTAGTCATTTCGAAGCTATTTCAAGGACTTTGATGTGAAGTATTGCCCTATAAATATTGTTGTTATAATTTTCCATTTACTTCATCGTATTCAACAAATTTCTTTTATCGAGAAAGTCTATGGTTTTATGAATGGATAACCAGCAAGTGTACTTGCAAATATATATAGTTTCTTGTTGCTTTGTTCCATGTAGGTATACTTTGATACATTATCATTTCATTGGTTATAAAAATCGAGACTTTCTTATCGGTGGTGACTTGTGAGAGGGTATCCTTATCTTTCCTTTTTGACCTTGCCTTCTCGAACCCCTAGGTCATCGGGGACGTTTCCCAGGAGCCTACCACCCTAAATAGAAAGAGACATCCTATTGAGGTGACAATGATAGGATTATTATCCAGTTACGCCAATTTTCTCTCCTTTTACTTTTCCTTCTATCAAAGTACAAATTGCGTGATAACATTTTGGTGTCGTTGCCGGGGAACAATGAGTCAATATTCCTTAAATGACACTTTTTTCGGTCACCCTTTATCCAAATAAATTTTCTTACAAGCTTACTTGGCGACTCCATTGAGGGTGATTCCCTCATTCCTTTGATAATTTCAAGAAAATTAGCTGGCGACTCCACTAACCTTTTCCTAGGTGCCACCTTACTCTCAATTATGTGATATTTCCAAGTTATGGGATCATGGCATCCTCGGAACAAGTGTATCCGACTATTGATTTCAAAAGTCTTCAAGGATGCCCAACTTGTTTTGATACAAAATGGTCAAGAAACCCTCCAAGATTTGAAGGGGGCCTCCCAATTCCTCACATTGTAAAATTTTTGAAGTATATAAGTGAAATAGAATTGGGAGGGGAGGATGTTTTGGTAAAATTATTCATAATTTCTCTGCCATACTTTTTTCAAGATTGGTTTAAAAGTTGTTGCGAAGATAGGGGTATATCATCTTTCGTACACCTCATCACTAGGTTTATTGACTTTGTCAAACCACATTGCCAAACGTATGAAGATGCCCTCCAAAATCTCACAATAGACTTAGAGGACGAAGAATTCACCACTAAGATTGTAGAAGATCTCAGGGATGTATATCATGTTCAATACCAAGGACCTTCTAATATGAAAGAATAGGCTTCTGAAGGAAATTGTCAACCCCTTGAAGAGGAGCAGGATTTCTCCCATGATTCGATAGAATGCAGTGAAACTACATAAGTGAATTATGAGGATGAAGCACTGGTGATCGCTCCTCCATCCTACGAAGCTCTCCAAGATCCTATCTCTCCTGCACAAGATGAAGAGAATGAGGTGAGTTATTTTCCTTTCCAATATTTTGATAATACCTTATTCTATGATTCAGACAGTGAAGAAGAAATGGAACCCCTAGACAAGCTAGAAGATGTAGAGGCAAGCCTTCCATTTGATGAAGATATCCAAATACTTAGAGCTCTTGCACAAGAAGAAGTAAGCAAGGTGAGTTAATTCCCTTTCCAAATTTTTAATCATTCTCTGTCTTATGATGCGGAAAGTGAAGAAGTGTTGGATGTTCTAACCCCTTCATGTTATGATGAAGATGATGACTTTGTTGATAATATTGATGAATTCATACATGTCAGGAAGCGTAAATGGGATGTGATTGGATATGATAAGGATCCCATTTACGACATCGAGGTCATGTCCAAAAGTTGCCTTTACCATTATCACATGAAGTTAATGATAAATTTGAAATTTGGCAACAAGGACATGATATGATTAGAGATAATTTCCAAACACCCAAGGATGAACTAGTCCTTTATTATCCTAATGATTTTCGGTCATACCTTTAGAATTTTGATGAATACTCCTTTGAGCACTTGGATTTATTCTATGAAGAAAGTTATCAACCATCGTTGTGCTTAGATCCTAATAAGAGTGAGGAAGTCATTTTCCTGAAGCAGGATCATTGTGATAATATTCTCCAACCACCTTCGATTACTTTATCTTGCTGTGTCATTAAAGGTGTAGTTGGGAGGTATGTCTTTTGTATTGAGTTTCCTCTGAGGCAAACCCTAGAGTTCAAGGGTAGGTTGAATACTTCAAGAAGAATTCTATCATATCAGTCTTTCATCCTTCCCTTAAGAGTTTTTCAGTCTTCTTCTAGGTCCTTTCCAGTCCTTTCCCAGGCGTCAGATTGTGAAGACATCCAAGGTAGACGGCTTTCAGACCCTTTGAGTCAGCCTTTTGAGCCTTTGAATTTTCATGATCCCTTCCTGAAATGGATTAAGCACTTTCCTGAGGAAATGAATTGGAGCCATTTTGTCCCTCCCACCCGCCTCCATGAGCTAGACATTGCGGTTTCCGATGATACAATACTTTCCCTGACTCATTTCATTTTCCTGCTTAACTTATCATTGTTTTGGTTTATGATGAAGCACAAAGGCAGGTATTGTGAGACATTGATAGGGTGGTTTCACTGGCTATTTGACTACACCTAGCATTCAACCAATAGGTAAGTAGAGGTAAGTAGGTAGGCATTTACATTCATTGTATATACCATTTGCATTTCATGCTAGAATAGTTGTATTTCCACTTGTATATATGCTTCCTTTCATTTTTTGTACTATATATATATATATATATATATATATATATATGAGTTGGGGGTGATATCACCACCCTAAATGATTACTAATAGTTTTATGTTGAGATCAGGTAGGTCACAGGTTATGCCAGAGATGTTGAGATTCCCATGCACTCTACGGTGAGAACATGTCCCCGAGTTGGAGCCAGATGTTATCCCCTAGCCTAGGGATAACTAAGGAGATTATGTCTCGAGGCCCACATGTACTAGACATGGAGTACCAAGAGCCATATTGACTTGAGCATGGCCCTAGAGGGCCCATCCTTTTCTTCTTCATCGCCTCCACTTTGTCAGCAGCAACAACATCCATCACATCGGCTTAGTCTTGCCGTATAAATGGGTCTTGTTCCATGAGATAATGAGTCTGTGTATCATGGTATGTGTCACTCTGATTCTCAAAATTTTTGAATATGTGCATTTAATTCTTTTTACTTCTAACGTGTGCTTGGACCTTATGCCTTTCCACTTGACCACACCTGGGGGGAATGACATGATGCCCTAGTAAACTAGTTCCCATAGGGTTTGGGTTTCCACTAGGGGGATTCATGAAAGATCATCGCCCGTTCTCACCATACTTACCACTTTCCATCTTTTCCCCGCTCATCCATCCCATTACACTGGTCTGTGCATTGGGTTGGCCAAATATCTAAGGGTTGTACCTTACCTTGTGGGAAGAAGGGGCCAAAGGCCCAGAGGGTAAAAGTATCTGGAAAAAGATAAAATTTAAAAGAATGAAACCATGAGATGCTTCTCCCAAGGATCCCCGAGAAAGAAATTAAAACCTTCTCAGCAAGAAACAAAGGGACCCATAAAAATAAATAAATCAAGACCTAGTTGGAGGATAGGGGGTCTCATCACGAGCCAGCCTATTAGGTCCATGGGCATGTAGCGGTATGACACTACCAACAACTGGTCACCACACCAGGATAGTGGCTCTTGTTGGCATAGCCAAGAGAAAGGGGGTCTCATCACAAGCCATCCTTCTCATTTCCGTGAAATTCTTGTGGGTAACATTGCCACCACTAGTCACCATGCCAGATAAGTGTCCCCCAATTGGTCTCTTGAAAGAAAAAACAATAAGAATAAAAGATAAAAGGCATGAATGGTCTTGGAAACATTTGCATCCATGACAAGGTGCAACTCACCCTCTTTATAGGCACCCACAAGTAAGCCATACATTTCCCTTATATCACTGCACCCATTGCCCAGACATCCCTTACCACCTCATTCACTCACATGGCCTGGACTTGACTTCACCCAGGAACATCCCACACCCAATGAACATTAGCCCAATAGGGCGTCCTAGCATCTCCTCCAAACATGACCTATAGAATAGCATAACGTCTTTGAGCACTTGTCCGGGTAAAGGGGATTTCATGCACATGTTTAAATAACTTGATGATTAGATGTGATTGACATTGCTATGATCCCTGTGACTTATGATCCCATAGAGGGCATATTTGTTGATGTTATAGGGCCACACCCGATGGACATTTACATATGGGGAGATGATTAGTTCAGACCTCCATAGGGCTAAGAGCCCACCAGATGGATGTTGAGACCCCAGCCAAGGGAAAAGATAGATCATAGGATTGCACATAGAGAGAGGAGGACGTTTCACCAGGGGCAACCTGGCAGGCCTGGACCTAGGGGGGTTGTGCCATTTTCACCATGGTGTAGGCCTTGGAAGGCCCATGACGTCACCCAGGTCACCCAACGTTTTGGATGTTTTGGAGTCAGTTGTGTGCCAAGTGGCACGTGTGGCAGGATCCTGAGGTCCAAGGAGGCCTAACATTTTTCTCCAGGAGGCCAATGTTGCCCTAAAAGGGCCTAACATCACCCTAAAAGGGAATGATGTCACTTTTACAACTTGATTTAGGGTTTTATTATGACATTTAATGTAAAAACTAGATATTATGTGTAACTGGCCATGTCAGCATTTTTTACCTAATTCTGGTCATTGTAACTATATAAATAAGGGGAAATCAGTCTTATTTTGGATCATCTTTCATCTCACACTTGTGAGGACTGAAATTTGTGCCCTCCTTAGGGTTTCTTGGCTGAAATTTTAGGCACACTTGTTGAGGAAGGATAAATCTTGGAGTATTTTGACAAGTTTCTTGGTTGAAGTGTTCAACTAGGTTTTTTCTTGATTATTCTTGATGAATGTAAGTGATATTTCTGCAATTCTTCTTAATTGAATGGTTATTATTTATTTCTCTTTCATTTACATTAAATATTATGAAATTGCTTGACTAAAACCTAGTAAGACTAACACATGTTATTGTCCTAGCTTCAAAAGCCTTCACCTACTAGATCTTGTCAAAAGGCCATTTTTCTTGAAGCATGTGCTAAGGCCTTGTCATTACCACACCTTAAGTATCCATTGCTTTATCTTGTTTGACAACACATGTATTCCAACATAAGATGAAAACCTTCAGTAACCACTCACACAACCGGATAAAAGATCAACACACCAATGTTTTGACATGGTAAAACCCCTACAAGGAAACATCCATGGCCCCGGCCAATGCGACCACTTTGAGCAGTTTATTAATGCAAAAGAAAAATATTACAGAGATTTTTTACAAGAGAGTTTCTCACAATTTATCATCGGAAAATGACCCTCCATGCTCTTTAAATAGAGATCATGGACCAATCGGGTGTTAAGACACATATCAATGACCATTAAGATCAAGGATAATATGAACTGTTAGATCATTCTATGTCGGGAACATATCGTGACCGTCAAATTTCCTAACTACAAATGCATACTAAAGAAATACACTAATAAACACACTTTTACCTAACGACAATTTAGACCAAGTAGATCTTAACTAACTCCTATGTGTCTAAATATCCTAACATCTCCCCTTAAGAGCAACTTGGGATGGGATTGAAGGATTTACAATAGTGACACAATAGGAGAAGGAAGGAGGCATTAGAGCCTATCCCCCCTTAATGAAAACTTCCTGAACTCCTAACATAGATCGAAGTTTGGAAAACTTCTCTTATGTAAGAGACTTTGTGAAAATGTCTGTAACTTGATCTTCTGTAGGGCAAAAGAGCACTTCAATAACTTGACTATGAATGAAGTTTCTGATGAAGTGAATGTGTAGCTCGATGTGCTTGTTGCACTGATGTTGAACTGGGTCTTTGACAATCTTGATGGCACTATGATTTTCGCACCAAAGGATGGTCGGATGTTGCTGCTAAAATCCAAACTCTGAAAGGACCTGTCGAAGCCATAAGGCTTCTTGGCTTGCATTTACCATTGCTCGGTACTCTGCTTCTGTTGAAGAAAGTGCAATAGCCTATTGTTTCTTACAGGCCCAAGTGACAGGTCCTGAACCAAGGCTGAAAACATAACTTGCAACAGACTTCTGATCATCAGGGTCGCCGACCCAATCTGAATCAGTGAAACCAACCAATAAAGGAGTGTCCCTGAATTGTAATGTATCCCAAACTGAACTATACCACAAACATAGCAAAGTATCCTTTTAGTTGCTTTCCAATGGTTTTCATGGGGTGTTTGCATATACCGGGCAACAAGACCAACAACAAAGGAAAGATCAGGACGATTATGAGTCAAGTATAAGAGGCTACAAACCAACTGACGGTATGGGGTGGCATCAACTTCGGGAGAAGTACAGGTCGCAGTAAGATTGAATCCAAACTGGAAGGGAGAAGGGGATGGTTTACAATCATCCATGTGAAAGCGACGAAGAAGGTTACAAGCATACTTATAATGGGAAATAAAAATTCCTTCATTGGTTTGAAAAACTTGGAGGCCAAGGAAATAGTGCAAAAAACCTAAGTCGTTCATTTCAAATTTCTTCTTAAGGATGGTTTTCACATGGTTTAAAAGTTTTGAGTCACTACCAGTAAGGATAGGGTCATCAACATAAAGGACAATTATTATGAGATGGATTCCTACTTTCTTGGTATAGACATTAGGATCAAAATGACATCTAGAGAATCCAATGTCAATAAGAAAGTTGCCCATTTTGGCATTCCAAGCTCGGGGAGCTTGCTTAGTACCATAAAGAGATTTCTTAAGGCGATAAACAAGGCTAGAGTCATTCTGGACATAGCTAGGAGGTTGTTCCATGCAGATTTCTTTTTGCAAATCTCTGTGCAAGAAGGCAAATTTAACATCCATCTGATGGACCTCCCATTTATGTGAGGAAGCAAGGGCAAGAACGAGGATGGAATTAATTTTGGCTACAGGGGCAAAGGTTTCATTATAGTCAATTCCTTCAACTTAGGAAAATCCGTTGGCAACTAACTGAGCTTTGTGTCTTTCAACACTTCAATCTGATGCATACTTAGTTCTGTAGACCCATTTACATCTGACAAGTTTTCTTCCTTTTGGAAGAGATACAAGATTCCAAGTATCGTTGGCCATTAAAGAACGATACTCTTCATTCATTGTTGTATCCCAATCTGAATGACCTGAAGCTTATGCAAATGTCTCTGGATCATGAGTCTCTGAAACTTGAGCCAAAAGAGAAGAGGCTCGCTAGAACTGTGAACGTGTTTGATGTTGATCTAAAGGATCATCGACAAGATCACCAACTGCTTCTCATGTTGAATGGACCCATCTAGGAAGCTGTGGAGTTGGTGTTGGTTCAAGTTCAAAGGAATCATCTAGAGGAAGGTGAGAAGGTGGAGGAGGATTTTCATACTCACTGTCATCATCTGAAGAATAAACCATAATAGGAACAAAAGAAGGCACAAATGTCAAAGATGGCTCGCAGGCCAAAGAAGGCACAATCACCGAATTAAGCTCGCAGGCCAAGAGATTTTCATCAAATTTAACACCTGTTCTAATAATAATTTCATTACAATGTGGTTGAAGAAGTCTATAACCTTTGACATCTTCAGAATAACCAACAAATATACACTTCTCACTTTTAGGCTACAATGCTTTCTTTTCTCATTAGGAATGTGAGCCCATGCTATACTGCTAAATACACAGAAGTGACTTACATTTGGTTTAATTTTAGTCCAAGCTTCTTCTGGTGTTATATTTTTAAGAGCCTTTGTGGGAGTGTGATTTACTATGTAATTTTCACAATTGATTGCTTCTGCCCAATACTTTAGACTTAATTCCTTAGATTGGATCATACAATTAGCCATTTCTTTTAATGTGCGGTTCTTTCTCTCAACAACACCATTTTGTTGTGGTGTATATGGAACAATGTGTTTCATTTGGATGTCCTATGTAGTGCAGTAACTTGTAAAATTATTGTTCACATATTCGCTTCCATTATTTGTTCTTAACTTTTGAATTTGATGTCCAGATTGCTTTTCTACAAGGGCCTTGCAGGCCAACAACTTGTCAAAAACTTCTCTCTTAATTTTTAAGAATTAAACCCAAGTACGTCTATAAAAGTCATCAATGAAAGCTAATAAATACTTGCACCCAAAAAAGGAAGGAAAAGAAAGTGGACCACACAAATCACTGTGAACAACTTGCAAAGGGCCCGAGGCGTGCCAAGAGGCACATTTGTCAAAACTGTCCCAATGATGTTTGCCAAGAACACAACCGGCATAAACACCATCTCTGCATGAAACAAGAGGAAGACCAATCACCATCTGTTGATTAGATAGTTTTTGCAATGAGCGATAGTTTAGATGACCAAACCACTCATGCCAAAGTTTTCTCAAGTCATCGTTATGAGCAACAAAAACTGATGAAAAAGATGATGGCCCAAAGTTGTCAAACTTGTACAATCTGGTAATATCATCAGCAATTCCAGTTGCAAGAACATGCTTAGGATCTTTTAGATCCTTGATTACAACTTGTTGAGGTGAAAACTCTATGGTATTACCTTCACCTGAATGAATGATTTGATATACTGATACAAGGTTACAAGAAAGACTTGGAACACATAATACATCATTGAAATGACTATTTTCTACTTGAATTGTTCAAGATCCTTCAACACTAAGAGATCTATCATCACCAACAAATATTTTCATAATGTTACATTCATTTAGAGCAAAAAATATGTCTCTATCCTTATCCATATGATAAGATGCTCCAGAATCAATAAGCCACTCATCAAAAGAAGAAGTAGAAGTTGTATTGAAGGGGAAACCAGAAGTAGAAAGTGCATGTCCATGAGAAGAAGAAGAAGAAGAATAAGTAGAATCAATATTGATATTGTGTTTCTTTATCTCTACTTCTAAAGCTTCCATCTTCTTGAAACATTTGGACTCATCATGACCATCTTTATCACAAAAATTGCAATGTCTGTTAGTCTTCTTACTTTTATATTTTGCTCCTTTGTCACCATTAGGAGCGGAAGTTGCCTGAGTGGGTTTGGGACCCTTATATTGCTTGTTGTTGTGGTTAGGATGTTGCTTCTTGGAATTCTTGGGTTTATCTTTCCGATGGACGACTAAGGCTTTGTTGGAGGTACCTATAGTGCTGATCACTCCAAGTTGTACAAGCTTATCTTACTCTCTAATCAAAGCATCACAAAATTTCTCAAGACTGGTTTTTTTATAAGTTGTCCCTAGAGCCTCTTGCATGGCATACAAGGTATATACAAACACAAAATATGCACTACCTAGATTAGAAAGAATAATATAGATGCAACGATCTTCTTCTATCTTTATCTTACATTCTTCACATAAAGTTATGAGTGTTTTAAACTTAGATAGATTGTCTTCAATGCAAGAAAAATCATTTGGATTTAAAGTCAGTAATTGATTTTCTAATTGTTGTGCTTGAATAATATTGTGTTTACCAAACAAAGATTCAATCTTGTCCCAAGCTTCTTTGGGTTGATCAATTGATTGAAGGTGGAACCTTAAATCATGAGAGATGGACATTCTAATTAATCCACGTGCTTCGTCATTCATATTATCCCATTTGACTTTCTTATCAACATCAATAGGTGTTGTTGCATTTCCCAAGGTAATCTGGTACAAGTCTTTACTTCTTAATAAATCCTCCATATGAGATTTCCATTGGAAGTAGTTGGTGTTGTAAGCAAGAGATTACTTGTATAAGCCATATTAAATATGCAGATAATATGGATTTAAAAACTGAAACTGATGATCTGGATGAAAAGATCTCGAAAAGTTAGTTGATTTAAAAAAAAACGGCACTGAAAACAGACTTTGGATGTGAGAGTTATGCCCTTTTTAAAAAAGACATAAACAATAACCAAATGACCACGTGGTGGTACAAGTTGTTTAATGAAGTGACCCACTTTTAAAAATAAGTAAGGATCACTTTTACAATGAAGTTACTTTATAAAAGAAAAGCTGCATGCAAAATACATAACTTTAAAATAAAATATTAAAGCTACTTATAGTGATTCACTTTTATACTTGAAGTGAAATACACTTTACAATTTTAGCATGAATTTTTTCAAAAAAAGTAACAAAAATAGAGACTTGAACTCAAGACCTCTTACTTAATAAGACAACGTTTAACCAAATGGTCTAACAAAATATGTTGTATTTTTTAGGAAGATGATTGGGGGTGTTGTTGTTGTGGTTGTGGAAGACGGCCTTAAAGAGCGTGCTAAAAAAAAACTCTTTTCACACAAGAAAAAATTTCTCTTCTCGATGACAACAAGGATTAGATCTTGGTTAGCTTACCCGAAAGATGCACCTTTTCCTATCTGTTTCTGATTTTCCGAGATCGCACAGGGCGCAAGGCAAATAGCATACACAGATCTCCAGATCTGACTGAAATGGCCGTATCTTGGGAAAACGAAAAACTTTTTAAGTGAAACAATAAGTGTTCTTGACTGAAACAAGTGCCTTGGACGCAATGGAATAGTCCTCTCAACCCAAAAATGTATGGAAATGACAGAAAATGGAGATGAAACAACTAGCTTCACGATCTCGATCTATAACAGGAGTGGGTCTTCAAACAGGCTCTGATACCATGTTCGACAACACTTGTATTCCAACATAGGATGAACACCTTCAATAACCACTCACACAACTAGATCAAAGATTAACACACCGATGTTTTGACGTGGTAAAACCCCTACGGGGAAACATCCACGACCCCAACCAACGCGACCACTTGGAGCAATTTATTAATGCAAAAGAAAAATATTACAGAGATTTTTTACAAGAGAGTTTCTCACAATCGATCATCGACAAATGACCCTCAATGCTCTTTAAATAGAGATCATGGACCAATCGGGTGTGAAGCCACAGATCAATGGCCGTTAAGATTGAGGATAATATGAACCGTCAGATCACTCTATGTCGGGAACATATCGTGATCGTTGGATTTCCTAACTACAAATGCATACTAATGCATACTAACGAAACACACTTTTACCTAACGACACATTAGACCAAGTAGATCTTAACTAACTCCTAAGTGTCTAAATATCCTGACACATCTTAGCCGATTTTTGCTTCATCTTTGAGTTAATGAGGGAGGAAACTCTACTAACGCCTAGGGTTACCTACACCTTAGTAGCTAGTTTCCCCTAGGGTTTGACAATTGGAGTCTTGAGTTACCAACACTCCAATCTATCAAATATCTCTTGTCCTTGACTCTCCCACTATCATTTTCCTCAACATTTTCTGCCATATTCATTGACTCCATTTGCCCTAAAGCACTAGTCTAAGTCCTCCTTTGAGTAATTGGTCAAAACAACCATCAAAACCTATTCCTTGAGCAACCTACTAACACTTTCTAACCCTAGACTAGCCTAACCTACTCCCTATATTGTTGTTGTTACTAAAGTTAGCTACAACCATTAAATGCAACATTAAAAGCTTATAAAAGCAATTGAAAAGGATGATTTATACATTATCTTGTTTGCTTCTAACAAATGCTAATATTATGATTTCAATGGTTAATGATTCGTAGTCATTTCAAAGCTATTTCAAGGCATTTGATGTGAAGTATTTCCCTATAAATATTGTTGTTATAATTTTATGTTTACTTCATCATATTCAACAAATTGTTTTTATCGAGAAAGGCTATGGTTTTGTGAAGTGCTAACCAACAAGTGTACTTGCAAATATATATAGTTTATTGTTTCTTTGTTCTGGGCATGTACACTTTGATACATTATCATTTCATTGGTTATAGAAACCAAGACTTTCTGATCGGTGGTGACTTGTGAGAGGGTATCCTTATCTTTCCTTTTTGACCTTGCCTTCTCGAACCTCTAGGTCACTGGGGACATCTCCCCTGGGCCTACCATCCTAAATATGAAGAGACATCCTATTGAGGTGACAATGATAGGATTAGTCTCCAGTTACGCCAATTTTCTCTCCTTTATATTTTCCTTCTATCAAAGTACAAATTGCCCGATAACAGGCTCTTCGGAAAACTACCCCACAGGCCATAGAGAAGGAATAAAAATGCCCCAGAACTAGGTTTTTATTTTTAAATAAACCATTATATATATATATATATATATGGAGTGAAGGAAAAATGCCCATTTGTATGTTTTTAGTATATAATTCTCATTCTCTACCTCTTATTTTAGTAGGAAGACTTATTATTTGTAATGAGGTGAATATGATTGATAATTTAAAATGTAAATATGTTTTTATGTATTCTAATTAAGAATAAAAGAAAAATATATATTTAATAAATGGTCATTAATATAAGTTGTGATTTGTTTACTATATTAAATTTAAATGTTATAAACCCAAATCATGATAAGTAATATAATAATAAAAAAAAATTTGTTTGAGAAACACTAAATTCTAAATCCAAGAAAAGGGAAAAGTAATCCATTATTATATATTAAAAATATTTAATCTAAAAACATTACCTTTTCTCCATACTATACTTCCCCACTTACCATTTCCTTGAATGCAAAACAAGGAAATACATATGCATAAAATTACTTAGCAAACCCCATTTCTCCAATTATTCTTCATGTGAAAGGAACTTGTATGCACTTCCATTGATGTTGTTGCCTACAATATGTGAGCTTGAGAGTTGCATGAGCTTATGGCAGGCTAAGAGGGGGTTTGGTGGTTAGCATAACACATATGAGTTGCATGAGTTTATGGTAGGCTAAGAGGGGGTTTGGTGGTTAACATAACACATACTAGGGGTTATTTTCAAAAAAAAATCATTGTTATAGAAAGAGAAGAGAGATCAAGCACCTTGAATTCTTATTATTTATTTAAATAGAACAAATTTTTGATTGCAAGTAATCATTGTTTACCAATTCCGGGTATTACTAAAAAAACAATCATGGTTTGGAGTCTTCATGCCTACATGTTACAATGGAGCATATGAGAGGATGGACTGTTGGTACTTTGTATAGTAGAGAAATGAATTCCTACTACCTATGTGTTTGAACAAAATTTTGATTGCAAGTGTCTACTAATTCCAGTTATTACTAAAGAGCAATCATGGCTTGGATTCTTTATGCCTACATGCTACAATGGAGCATTGAAAATGATGGATTGTTGGGACTTTGTATATTAGAGAAATGAGATTTTGACCTTGTGTTGTGTCTAATTAAGAGGAATACTAGTTTTGTGGTTGATTGGAAATCATGTGAGATGTGTAGAAGAGTTTGTCCACCCTCTTATGAACAAAAAGGGTCTCATAAACTAATTTGATAGTGAAATTTACAATATGTTTTCATAGTTAAACAATGCTAGTCACTCTTTAGTGTACAAATTCACAATAAAAAATAAAAAATTATATTATTTGTTGATAATTTATTTGTATATTCATTTTTTCCATTTAATTTTGTGAATTATATTGCTCTAAGAAGATATCTCTTTATAATTCATTTGTGTGTTCATATGAATTTATGAATTTTATTGTTTTGATTCATTTTATTATTTTAATTGTTTTAATTCATTTTATAAATAAATGATTCTAATTGATAAAAATGTGATTAAGAAACATAATTACAAATTTATTATACAATTTTGTTTAATTTTTAATAATTTATTTATTTACTGGAGAAAATATCCTGAAATGATTCTTTTGATATAAATGTTATAAGAGGCATGGTTATAAATTTATTATGCATTCATATTTATCTTTAATGTTTATACATTAATTTATTTTTGATAAAATATTAATTTAGTTTCTAATTTAGTAATGAAAAAAGAAATTTGATTATAGAAAATTTCATGGTTTAATTGTCTGGGATTGAATTTGTAATAGAAGAGGTTTTTTTATTGATATTGTTTAAATGTTTTAAGTTTTGATATTTTTTTTAATCTAAATTTTGCAATATAAATTTGAGCGAAATCTAAATTTTGTGTTATTTAAATTACATTTTGAATGTATATATGGACTCAGTCTCTTGACAAACTTCTGAAGTACTCAGATTAAAAACACTGAACCACACAAATTTGCAGTTTCACTAAACCACTTAAATTTACACTTCCAACAATTTCTAACAAAATTTTAAACAAAATTTATCCAAAATTTATTCAAATAAAATCTATCCAAATATTTCTAGAAATGAAATATATACCTAGAAAAGAGACGAGACAAAACATAAAGACTTTTCTTCCCCGCCCGGCCTGGAAATAGCTATCATGGATCACGATATAAAAATGTGAAACATTGCATTCCATAAATAATAGCCCTCTGATTATTGAAAATTGATGTAAGCCTCGACAGTAGGCCCTTTCGTAACTGAAAATTGACAGCCTTCAGAGGCTCCTGCAACTATATAAATTGTGTAGAGTACGCTGATCTTATCTTCGTTGAAACGTATGCAGGACGTTACTCTTTCAGTCCATGTAAGAATATCAGTTAAATTTACGAACCAATGCATTTAAGATGGGCCAAGTCTATCTATAAATAAGTACAGATCCATTTATTTTTGCAGGCCAGTATAGAACTATTTTATTTTTGGATTTATAAGGATCAAATTTTTTAACTTTTTGGATTTATATAGGCATCCAAAACCTGGAGACTCTTTGATAATGTTAAAACGTTAGAAATTTTTGTATCTTCTTTACTGTAATTGATTGTTAAAAACGCCATAATTGCTGGAATAACAATCTGCCTTGTTAAAATAACCATTCAAACAGTTTAAGTCTATTGCAAACTGCTATATTTGTAGTTTACAAAAGCTACCAGCAAAGAAACCCATCTTCACTACTACACTATTAAGATGTATCAAATTTTCCTTTATCTTGATTTAATTAGGTTAGTTTAATCTTTCTCTTGATTTGAAATTATGTTTCATTTTATAAAAGGTTAGAGTTAATATATACAATTTTCATTTACTTAATTGTTTTTTATTATTATTTAAGGGTGACACATGACACTCCACGTTGAATTTAGGCATGGAATCACACGTTTTTTTACCATGGAGAAATAGGTAACACGTCTGGAATACCTGAACATGGCCCAGGTTCAAATCCTGAACATGGCCCAGGTTCAAATCCGCCGACTACCACTATAAACCCAAGAGTATATCCAACGGCCTACAAGCCAGATATACCAAGAACTTGTGACTCAAAAAGAACCAAGAAATCCCGACCTCAACAGGAGAGTGAAAAGCTCTTAACTCCAGCTTTCAGGTTTTACTAAGGACATTGCACTTTAAAATCTAAAACCGTTAATCTTGAACTATCTACCTAATCCTGAGCTATAGAAATAGCAATCTGCCTTTCAAATCACCATTCAAACAGTTTAAGCCTATGGCAAACTGCTATATTACTTCAAGATTGTAGTTGACAAAAGCTAAGATTGCAGATTCCCAATTGTACAACGAATTCATTTCCAATCTGACAGATCTAAGACAGTCTAACTACCATTTATCCCACGCCTAGTATGTTCCTCAATAATCTTGCTCAGCATGTCTATAAAATTTCATGTCATTCCTGCCAATCTCTACAATTTAGATGGCGTTTTTCAGGTGCAGTTTGGTAAGAGAGGCAGCAGCACGAGTGCTGTCTGCATTCCCAAAGGCTGCTCCGACCTTCACACTCACTAAACACCCACCCCAACTCGTTGCCCCGGACCGCCCCACGCCCAACCAATCTCTATATCTTTCCAACATCGACGACCAGTTGGGATTAAGGTATCAGACTAGTCCCTTGCTTCTGTTTTATGGATGCAACTCCACCAAGAAGAAGAAGGATAATGAGAAGGATCCAGTCAAAATTATCAAACAGGCTCTGGCAAAGATTCTGGTGCATTACTATCCTTTTGCAGGAAGATTGAAAGATGCAGACGACGGTAAGCTCACTGTGGACTGCACTGGTGAAGGGATTCTATTCGTAGAGGCCGAGGCCGATATTTCCTTGGAAGACTTTGGAGATCTCTATCCACCAATTCCTCGTGGGGACGACTTCATTGCTAACGTTCCCGGATCTGAAACCATCACAGACTCTCCACTTCTTCTGATTCAGGTTTTTTTTTTTTAATTTGTCATATCAATTTGGTCATCAAGCTAGCTTCTTTGTCTAATAGAATGATTTTTATGCTGTATGGATTTTCAGATAACGCGACTAAGATGTGGAGGTTTCGTATTAGGTTTGCGTGCCAACCATTGCATGAGTGATGGTGTTGGAGTCGCCCAATTCATGAAAGCTTTGGGTGAAACAGCGAGAGGAGCACCAATCCCTGCGGTTCCTCCAGTTTGGAATCGAGAAATCCTGCGACCCAGAGAGAAGCCTATAGTGAAATACCCCCACCATGAATATGAATACGTTGAAGACAAATATGGAGAATTGTCGAAGGAAACGAGCTTGAAATCATTCTTTTTTGGGTCAAAAGAAATGGAAGCTTTGAAACGACAGCTAGAAGGAGGCAGCAACTGCACCGCATTCGAAGTATTATCGGCATGCTTGTGGCAATCGAGAGCAAAGGCTCTCAATATTCCTCCACAGCAAGACTTGAGATTAATATTTGCTTTGAACGCCCGTTCTCGATTCCAGCCGCCTCTTCCAACCGGTTACTACGGCAATTTAATCAGTTTTGCCTGCGCTGGGACAAAATGCAGGGATCTAACTGGCCGGCCACTGTCCTTCGCCGTGAATTTAATGAAGGAAGCCAAGAGCAGGGTCTACGAAGAATACATGCGATCCCTGATCGATTTCATGGAAATGAAAGGGCACCCACATGTCCAATCTGGAGGGTCTTATTTTATCAGCGACACCACCAAAATTGATTTTGGAGGAGCGGATTTTGGGTGGGGAAAGGCGATATACGCAAATAATATTTTACCTTCCATGCCAAACTTTACATTTTTTTCGAGACATTCGTGGAAAGATTTTGAAGGGATCGCAGTTCCTGTTCGTCTGCCGCCGATTGCTATGAAAAAATTCGAAGAAAACATAAATAAATGTATGAATTAGAATCGCACACAGATCTTCCATCACGCCCTCCATTACCCACTGGATTTTGTTTTGTTCTTCGTGAATATATATATATATATATATATATATATATATATATATATATATATATATATATATATATATATATATATGTGGGGTTTGTTTTGTTTTTTTAATCAGTACTGTAAACGTTCTATTATTTTTTAGGTTTTTTGGGAATTTTTTCAGTTTGATTTTGTTCAAAATTTGGTGATGAATGGTTGAATCTGTAGATTTGATTCACTAAGTTTGTATAATCCAAATGTTTCTGGAGTTTTTTTCATCACGTTAAATCTATTTATGCATTAAGAATGCAATTTAAACAATAGAAAATAGAGATTTTGTCAAATTCACATAACTAGATTCAGAGCATAAAAAACTAAAAACTAAAACTTTAACCAACACTAATGAATATATAAATCCTTTTTTAATGAATATATGGACTTACCATCTAATTTAATAATATGTATTTTCCAACTATAATGTACCCCTTACCCTAACAAATTTTGATGATCTTCAATGTAATATTTATAAATTATTTAAAAAAAAATGTTTAATATAAAA
>ML825224.1:47007-60634 GCA_009831015.1 Picea engelmannii | reverse complement strand
ATTATTAACTATGGTATATAATAAGTAAATAATAATAACAAATAGTTATTGATTATTCAAGGGACGCATCATTTCATGGATGGTCACCTTATGTTCCCTATATGTGGAACACTCATCATTGTAATAATACATCGATTATATCTTATATGATGTAAAACCAACATGGTATCAGAGCAGGACTAGACTTGACTCCCTCACGGGATGGCTCATGAAAATAAATTTTCTACTTCGGATAAACTCTAAAACAATGTTGTGATTAATGGAGATTTCAAAGAGGGGTTGTGGATGTTTTCCAATGAGACACTGGATTTCTTTTTCCTACAAATTTGGATGTGGCAACATTTTCTTTGTTGGGATGTGTTATCTCCTCAAATAAATTGATGGAGATTTTGCTTTTTAGGTGATAGACTATGGTCCAAAATTTATTTGAAAATTTCTTTAGGTATGTTAGAGAGTCTATTTTCTGTAAATAAACTTAGAAATAACTTTTGATTTGGTTTTGTCAAGAAAAAGAAAGAATCTCAGGTTTCGGTGGTTTAGGCGAGCCTGAAAAGCGCTCATTAACCACCGAAAACCTTCGTTCTCGGTAGTTAAGGGGGAAAGAAAAAACCCAGTTAACCACCGAAAAGATTTCCACTGGAAAAATAAAAAGCCCGTGCTTTCGTACGAGCTAGCTGTCAATTGGCGTAATCATGAAGACATAACCGTTGAAAGTCCATTGAGGTGGTAAGGTATGCACGATATTATTGCATCTATCTGAAGATTGATACCCTCTTGTCCTTTTTTAACTACATTTGTCATTTTAGAATTAAGGCTCGGCAGAGACACAAAAGCTCATGTGTGATTCCTTACTAACAGAAACGATTAGTCGCATAGCCCCTCACTATCTCCAGTCACGAGGACACAGATCCATTATGACCCCGATTAATCTCTGTTTTGATTCCATTAATTATCAATTCGAATCCGAGAGTCATTGTGACAGTCTTGAGCCCGTGATTTCATCGAGCAAACGCATATTCAATGACCATAATCCCGCTTTTGTGGTGATCGCTGAGTGGAGTTAGAGTTCAACAGATCATTATCAAGCCAATTGTCATACCAATCAATCCAAGTCGAGTCATCAGGTAGTTCGAATCCCATACTGTTTCAATTTAATTGTACATCTCACCGAAACTCGAAATTTTGGTCTTGTATTCAGTGAGTTTGTTGTTTAGATTCAGTTAGTGATTGAGCTATGCAATCAAAACTCTGAGTCACCCTGTCTCATTTGTTTTACTCTAAGTCATACTCCCTGTCACCCTAAATCATAGAGTCTTTGTCCCCCTGGCACGAAGTTTTTCTTAAGTCACAGGTACAGGTCAACAATTACTAAATGCCAAAAGCAGGGTCAGTTCTAAGGGCTGAATTGGATGGAGTCTGGTACCTTGAGGCTCACCCTGAGGTGGCTGAGTTCTTCAAGCAAGCAGGAGTCTATGCATACTGTGAAAAACTGGTGGAGTTCCACCAACAGGTGTCTGAATCCTTTGCTATCTCGTATGATGGAAGAGCAACAACAGTGGGAAAAGAGGATTTTGTGGTCGACGAGGCAGCCATAGTTGAGTTCACTGGTCTCCCTAGAACAGGGGATTGCTGGTTCAAATCAACTTTGCCTTCAAACATTGAATTTAGATCCTACCTGCAGCCTTTGCACAAGGATCTTATATGGAAAAAAGACATACCAATGTCTTATCTGGAACCTAAGTGGCAATCTCTCCTGAAGGCAATCTTTGTCTATATCACCTGTGAAGGTAGATACAACAGAGTCATGTTTTATCACTTCAAGTTATTGAATCATTTTACGGGATAAGTCTCCCATCAATTTTCCCTTCTACCTACACAAAGCTCTCACCAAAATGGCCAGACAAGTCAAGGCCAAGCCTACCAAGGTGGCCAGCAGATTGTCACACTAGGGTTTGATTACACTTATTATTAAAGAGTCATTGAAGAAGAAACAAGTAGACTAGAATTACTTCTTATTTTGGAATGAGTTCCAAACCAATTGTCAACAGGATGAAAAGGGGAAGAAGTTCATTGCTAAGAATTCTCTCACACCTAAGAGAAACCTAAGAAAGAGGAAGGCTATCTCACCTCCAAGAGAGCTGACAAAATCTTCCTCTGCTAAAAGAAAAAGAACAAAAAGAAAGTTACAGTTTGAGGGTGAGCAGACCAAGGACCTTGCTGGAGGAGATAACCCTTTAAACTTACCATACAGTGACTCAAAGCCAGAACAGGAGTTAGCAGAGACACAAGGTGATGAACAGGTTGAGCAAGTTGCAGAAGATTGTCCCAACTTGCCCTCACGAACTCCTCCAGAGGAACACAGTCAACCATTAGCAAAAGCTTCTTCAAGCAAACCTAAAGCATCTAAGGCACAAAAAATCAATAAACTCCTGAAACAAGTCTATGAGATGGAAGTCTTAGAAAAAGTTATTAAAAAGGCAAATACAGACTTGACTGAAAGAAATGCAAAACTTTTCAACATGAACCAAAGTCTCAAGGAAAAGCATGATAAAATCAAGGACAGGAACAGGGTGCTGATAAGGGAGAACATGAAGCTGTACAGGGAGCTTAGACTTCTGAGGATGAAATTAAAAGATTCTCAACCTCCAACACAGGGGCAAAAAGGTTTGGAAACTCTAGCCGAGTTCGCTACAACAATGGTAGATATACCACAGTCTTCCACACTGCAAGTTGAAGTTCGCAGATCTGCACGAGGAAGAGCTACATCATCCAAAAGACCTTGAACACTTAGCAAAGCATCAAGGTAATCATTTTTGCAAATTTTGAAGTTTTGACAAAGCTAAGTTTTCGGTGGTTTAGGCGAACAGGACAACTGTTCATTAACCACCGAAAGCAGATCTTTCGGTACTTAATCCACCCAGAAGTCTTCTATGTTAACCACCGAAACCTGTAACTGGACAGAGGAAGCTAAATTTTGCACAGATCAAGGTTTTTCCAATCCAAATCATTTGAAAACACTCATGATGGATAGAGGATGAATTATATATTCAGTTTCAGGATCCATTTTTGGTGCATAAGGATTAGAAAATGTAGCCAAGATGGTTTTGGCACCTATTTTGGTGGAAACAAATTTTGATTTTTTGCACACCTCAACAAATTCGAATTGTATCCCTTGGAAGAGTCATTACTTAGCCTTGGAAGGCTATTCTGCACTGCACAAGGAATCTACAAGATATGAAGACCATGAAATGTGGGATTGACCTCATTTTGAGGATCATTCCTTATCTTTTGCAAGTTAGTTTTGACTTTCTATTTTAGGCATATCTAATCATGTTATCACTCCAGGAAACTCTCCTAGGCTGTAAGTCGGAGATGCCTGGTAACTTAATCTTTTTAGAAACTATTTTCTCGATAATAGGTGTGGGTTTGGATCAAGATGAATATCTTAACCTCTGGATTGTATTCTCAAGACAGTCTTAGCTATACTCATGCAACACAAGGCCTTCGAGAGCTATTGTCAGATAGGATTGTATAACAAATGGATAAGAAAACTAATCAATTAACCAAAACATACATAAAACCATATATATGATGGGTCAACAAACTAGCCAAAGATGCTTGTGATTCTTGCTTAACAATCAAAAGTAAGATGACAGTTACCATAGGATCATTAAACAAAGACAAAAGAACTAATTCCACTCATAAGCATAGACAAAGATAAAAGCAGGTCTGACAGTAACAAATGAAAGAAGCTTGCAGGCTGATATATTAAAGAAAGTGTCTTTCATACAAAACAGTAGCATATAGAACTCAAAATCAAACCTTAGTTCATCTTCTACCTTTAGCTTTATAGCTTTACAATATAGTTTTGAGATCCTAAAAGCATGGATCAGCTATGCTAAAGATAGAAAGTCAAAATTCAGTTTGCAAAAGATAAGGAATGATCCTCAAAATGAGGTCAATCCCACATTTCATGGTCTTCATATCTTGTAGAGTCCTTGTGCAGTGCAGAATAGCCTTCCAAGGTTGAGTGATGACTCTTCCAAGAGATACAATCCGAATTTGTTGAGGTGTGCAAAACCCTGATTTTTCTGCCTTTGAAAAAGGTACCAAAAATGATTGAAACACCTCTTCTTTCCATTATCCATCAAAAATAGCTATTGGATCTGACTTGATAATTCAACAAATGTCCATTCGAAGAGGTTTCAAACCATTCCAACTCAAAAAATCCCGATCTGGGCAAAAATTCGGTCATTCTGGTAGTGACAGGCTTTCGGTGGTCAACATAGAAGACTTTTGGGTGGATTAACTACCGAAAGCTCTGCTTTCGGTGGTTAATGAACAGTCGTCCTGTTTGCCTAAACCATCGAAAACTCTGCTTTGTCAAAACTTCAAAATTTGCAAAAATGATTACCTTGATGCTTTGTTGAGTGTTCAAGGTCTTTTGGACGATGCAACTCTTCTTCGTGTAGATCTGCAAACTTCAACTTGTTGTGTAGAAGACTGTAGTATATCTACCATCGTTGTAGCTAAGTTAGTTAGAGTTTCCAAACCTGTTTTCTCCTGTGTTGGCGATTGAGAATCTTTTAATTTCAGCCTCAGGATTCTAAGTTGCATGTACAGCTTCATGTTCTCCCATATTAGCACCCTTTTCCTGTCCTTGATTTTATCATGCCTCTCTTTGAGACTTTGGTTCATATTGAAAAGTTCTGCATTTCTTTCAGTCAAGTATGTATTTTCCTTTTTAATAACTCTTTCTAAGACTTCCATTTCATAGACTTGTTGCAGGAGTTTATTGATTTTCCGTCCCTTAGATGCTTTAGGCCTGCTTGAAGAAGTTTTTGACAATGGTGGACTATGTGCCTCTGGGGAAGTTGGTGAGGGAAAGTTGGGACAATCTTCTGCAACTTGTCCAACTTTTTCATCACCTTGTGTCTCTGCTAACTCCTGTTCTGGCTCTGAGTCACTATATGGTAAGTTTAAAGGGTTACTTCCTTCAGCAAGGTCCTTGGTCTGCTCACCCTCAAACTGTAACTTTCTTTTGATTCTTTTTCTTTTAACAAAGGATGATTCTATCGGTTCTCTTTGTGGTGAGATACCCTTCCATTTTCTATGACTTCTTTTAGGAGTAATGGTCTTCTTAGTGGCAGTTTTTTTACCCTTCTCCTCCTGTTGCCAATCAGTCTGGAATTCATTCTAGAAGAGGAAGTAGTTCCAATCTACCTGCCTTTTCTTCAATGACTCTTTGACAATGAGAGTAATGAGTCCTTGATGAGACAATCTACTTGCCACCTTAGTGGGCTTGGCCTTGACCTGCCTAGCCATTTTTGTGAGGGCTTTGTGCAAGTAAAACGGTAAATTGATGGGAGATGTCCCTGTGAAGTGATTTAAAAGTTTGAAGTGGTAGAACATGACTCTGTTATATCTAACTTCACAGGTGATATAGACAAATATTGCCTTCAAGAGAGATTGCCATTTAGGTTCTAGATAAGACATTGATATGTCTTTTTTCCATGTAAGATCTTTGTGCAGAGGCTGTAGGTAGGATCTAAATTCAATGTTTGAAGGTACAGTTGATTTGAACCAACAATCGTTTGTTCTGGGGAGACCAGTGAACTCAGCTATGGCTGCCTCATCAACCACAAACTGCTCCTTTCCCACTTGCTGTTCTTCCATCATATGAGCTAGCAAAGGTTTCAGACACCTGTTGGTGAAAATCTGCCAGTTTTTCACAATACGTATAGACTCTAGTTTGCTTGAAGAATTCGACCACCTCAGGGTGAGCCTCAAGGTACCAAACTCCATCCAATTCAGCCCTTAGAATTGGCCTTGCTTTCAGCATTTAGTAAATGATGACCTGGACCTGCGATTTAGGAAAAACTTCGTGCCAGAGAGACAAAGCCTCTATGATTTGGGGTGATATGGAGTATGACTTGGAGAAAAACAAACGAGACAGGGTGACTCAGAGTTCTGATCGTAAAGCTCAATTACTAACCAAATTTAGGCAACTACCTGATGACTCGACCTTTCGAGTTTCGGTGAGATGTACAATTAAATTGAAATAGTATGGGCTTTGAACTACCTGATGACTCGACCTGGCTTGATTGGTATGAAAATTGGCTTGATAACGATCTGCTGAACTCGAACTGCACTCGACAATCACAACAAAAAACGAGATTATGGTCTCTGGATATGCATTTGTTTGATGAAATCACGGGCTCAAGACTATCACAATGACTCTCAGATTCGAATTGATAATAAATGGAAATCAAATCAGAGATTAATCGGGGTCATAATGGATCTGTGTCCTTGTGACTGGAGATAGTGAGGGGCTACATGACTAATCATTTATGTTAGTCGGGAAACACGCATGCGTTTTTGTGTCTTTACCGAGCCTTAATTTTGAAATGACAAATGCAGTTAGAAGGACAACAGGGTATCAATCTTCGGATAGATACAACAATAACATGCATACCTTACCACCTCTATGGACTTTCGGCGATTATGTCTTCATGATTACGCCAAGTGACAACTGGCTCGTGCGAAAGCACGGGCTTTTCATTTTTCCCATTGAAATCTTTTCGGTAGTTAACTGCGCTTTTGCTTTTCCCTCTTAACTACCGAGAACGAAGGCTTTCGGTGGTTAGTGAGCGTGGTAGTTAACTGCGCTTTTGCTTTTCCCTATATTTTGCTTGACCAAATCAAATCAAAAGTTCTTTCAGAGCTTATTTACAGAAAATACTCTCTAACCTACCTACAAAAATTTAGAAATAAATTTTGGACCACAATCTATCACCTAAAAAGCAAAATCTCCACCAATTTAATTGAGGAGATAACATTGGCTCCTATTGGGGATGAACGCCTCCCTGTGAGGTTTCAAGAACCACAGAACCAATGCCTTTCCTGAAAAAAGAAAACTAAAAACTATCTGCTAGTGTTTCCATTGGGCATGGAGTTATTTTGTAAAAATAAAGACTAAACCTAAAATTACAATGACCAAGCTTCACAGCCTTAAACAAAATAGAGTTTCAGAAATCACCTGTTGACCAGGCCACCGAACATTTCTTCACCTCCCAGATTCTACAGAATGAATGTGTTGTTGTGTTGTACTTGAGTTATCATGAAAGGGCCGGTCCACAAAGAATCGAACTTGTTATGTTTGCCTTTATCCTGTCTGAGAGCGTCCCATTTCAGAACCCAATCACCAACCTGAAAATTATCCACTTTTGCCTTTCTTTCAAAAGTATATTTGATCTTCTTTTGATGAGCCTCTGATCTGTCCAATAACTGTTCGCGGGCCTGCTACAATTCCACCAAATCAAGCATTCTTCTTACCATATCATTTGACTCAATTTGCTCTTCCTGAAAAAATCTAGCCACTGGTAAAATTAACTGAACAGGAAAAATAACATCAGTTCCATAGACCAATTTGAATGGAGAGGTTCCTATGGACTTTTTGATAGTTACTCTGTCTGCCCACAGAGAAAATTTTATTTTAGAATCCCAATTCTTTTTGTTCTCCTCTAACAGTTTTCTGATGATTTTGATTAAGCTCTTATTGGATGATTCGACCGGGCTGTTACCTTGAGGGTAGTAGGGGGTCGAATGTACCAACTGGATGCCCATTGATTCACACATGTCGACCAATGCCTCTGCTTTGAAAGCTGTTGCATTATCTGTTACCAGCCTTTTGGGACAGCCGAATCTGCTCAAGATATTTTCATAAAGAAACTTCATGACAACCTGGTGAGTGGCATTCCTGGTGGGAACTGCCTCTATCCATTTTGTAAAATAATCTGTGGCTACTAAGATCCACTTATGTTGACCACTAAACGAAGGATTTATCTCACCTATAAAATCTAAACCCCACTACTGAAAAGGGCCATTCACTACTATAGGTCTCAGGGGAAAGGATTTTAGCTGTTGTTTTCCTGTGAATCTTTGACATTTATCACAAGCTTTGATGAAGGCACACACATCTGAGAAAAGAAAAGGCCAATAGTATCCAGCCCTTAGAATTTTATGAACTGTGGTCTTCCAGTAATGATGACCTCCACAAACACTTGAATGAAACTGATGTATAACTTCCACTGACTCTTCTTTGTCTAAACATCTGAGTAGTATACCAGCAGGGTCTTTCCAATATAACAGATTATTGTAAATGCAAAATTTGATGGCTCTGAGCTTAAGGGCTCGGGCTTGAGTCATGCTGAGTTCAGGAGGAACCTCTATCTTTTGTAAAAAATGTATAATACCTGAGTACCATTCAAAAGAAGAGAAATTCTTTGCCACCTGTTGATTGTTATGTTGTCCTTCTACTGCCACCTCCGTCTGCAAATTCGTTGAATTTTCCCCTATGAAATTTATGTCCAGCAACTCATGGTTTTCCTCCGTTAAAATCTTAGCAAGGCCTTGGCCTTTTACCAATTTGGTGGGCTTCACTTCAATGTTGAACTTGATCAACTTTGCAATCCATTTAGCTCTCTTTCCATCAATATCAGGCCAAGTCAAAACATCTTTCACAAAGGGTGAAGGAACATATGCAATGACTTTTGAGTGGAGGATATAAATTCTGAAAGCTTTTAAAGATTTTATGAGAGCATAGGCTTGTTTTTCAATAGGATCATACCTTAGTTCAGCATCTCTGAGTGTTTTGCTGAAGAAAGCAACTGGGTGATCCATATTGTCATCATCTTTCCGTAGCAGGACTGCTGCCACTGTGTCATAAGAAGAAAAGGAAAAAATGTAGAAAATCTTGCTGTAATCCAGACTGATCAGAGTCGGGGATTCCATGATAGCCTGTTTGATATACTGAAATGAATTCCTTGCGTTGTCTGTCCATTTTATCTCAGGCCCCTTTTTCATCATACATGTTATGTGTTTTACTAGCTTGGCGAAATTTGGAACAAATCTTCTAACAAAATTAATCTTACCGAGCATCGATTGAATATCCTTTTTCGACCTTGGCAAGGACAGCCTCTGAATTGCTTCCACCCAAGATGGATCAATTTTCACGCCTTCTACTGAGACAATGTGGCCTAAGAGCTTGCCTTTCCTGAGAGAAAAATGGGACTTTTTGGGATTCAATGAAATTTCGAACTGCCTGCACTTCAGAAACACTCTTTTTAAATGCTTTAGATGCTCCTCATGACTGCTGGAATAAACTGTGATGTCATCGAGATAGATGAGGACAAACTTGTCCTTCTCACCCACGAAATCTATGTCCATGGCCCTTTGAAATGTGGCCCTGACATTCATTAATCCGAATGGCATTTTGGCGTACATAAAGGTACCCCAAGGAGTAGTAAACGCAGTCTTCTCTTGGTCGTCAGGATGGACAGAAATCTGGTTATAGCTGGAAAAACCATCTAGGAAAGACATAACAGTAGCCCCTGAAATTATTTGCAGCAAATGTTCCATTTTAAGTAGGGGATAGTTGTTTTTCTTAGAGCATCTATTTAGGTTTCTAAAGTCCACACATAACCTGACCTCACCATTTTTTTTGTCACTATTACTAGATTTGCAATCCATTTAGAGTATCTCAAAGGGATTATGATCTTAGCATCAAGAAGCTTTTTGATTTCTCTTTCAATCACAAGCAAAAGAAGAGGACTGATAGGTCTGAGATTTTGTTTGAAAGGGATGGTGTACTTTTCAAGAGGGATCTTATGTTGAATGATATCAGGGTCATAAGTCTTTAGATCACTATATTTCCAAGCAAAAATATCAGAAAATTCTTTCAAAATGCTGCAATATTCGGACTTCTGATCAGCAGTCAATTCAGAGGACAGATTTATGAATTTAGGTTGGCTTTCGCTCCCTATGTTGTGCTCATGAACAACAGGCTCTTTCTCCTTTTTATCTGGCTTGTAGGGGACATCGTTGTGATCAAATAGCTTTTCGAGAGGTACCAAACCTCGAGGTATGTAATTGTTAGGTAGCTGAACAATATCATGCTGCCCAATTTTTGTTTTAGCTTAGGATTTTGGGATTCCTCTACATTTAGATTCTGCTGGTCGACGTGCATATCAGAAAACTTATCTACCACCTAAAGAAATCGATTAAGTTCATCATCACCTTCAAAAAATTTCCAGTATTTGATATTGTCAGGCAAAGATGGCCTATATTTGACTTAGATTTCATAATTGAGCCTGGGGGGCATGGGAGGAATAAACATGTTGGCTGAAATAGCAAGGGAATCGACAAGATGATTCATATCTCTGGGTATATAAGAAATCTCAAAAATGGAAAAAGAATCTCTAATTTTCCATACCTCATCCCTGTAGGCTTTCAATCTGACATGCTTTGCTTGGAAAGTACTGTTTACTTGTTGTATGATGAGATCCGCATCTCCGAACACCTTTAATCCTATTATCCCCATCTCCTTAGCTGAATTTAATCCCAACAGCAAGACCTCATACTCTGCTATGTTGTTAGTAGTTTTGAAATCGAGCTTAAAAGACAAATGTATAGTCTCCTTCGAAGGAGAAATCAAAACTACCCCTGCACCTGTTGAATCTTTGGTACTGGCCCCATCAAAATACATAGTCCAAACTGGAACACCCTTATCATCAGTTTTTTGTTCAGTGGGCTTCACAAGCTGCAAAGGAGCTGATTGAGAATCATCTATTTGAAGAATGCACGAGCCAAAATCTGTGTCTACAGCGTAAATTGGATGGTTTACATAATTTTTTTCATCACTGACGATGTAGGCAAGTTGATTCTCTCTGTAAAGTCTTTTTAGCTCTCCTACAAACACCAGGATCGTAGCATACGAAAGATCCATCTGCAAGGTACCTCCTAACCTTTTGCTCCATGGATGAGACATGAGAAGTCCAAACTTGGGTGGGATATCAGCAACCACCACATCCATTACAATGCTTCTCAATGGCAACTGGGCAAGGTTTATAACAAGGTCTTTTATGAGGCCAAGGCATCTGACTTTCCTAAAGTCAAAAGAGAAGAGATCATGATATGGTTTGGTGACCTCAAGCCCAAGCTCACCCATCACTGCTTTGGGCATAAGATTATGTGATGCTCCTGAATCAAGCAAGCAGTTGTGGAGGATCTTATCATGAACATTTAGGGATATATAGAATGGTGGACAAGAATCATCTCGGTCTTCTATCATAGGCCCTATAGTTACTGTTGGCTTGTCATCTTGTACGTTTACAAAATCAGGAGATGAAGAGGTCTCTGGTTCAAGGGACTTCAGGATGGCAGACTTGAAAATATCATTCTTCATGAGTTAGGTCAATGGCATAGGTATTTTTACTTTCTGAATTTCTGATTCGAAATTAAAAGAATATGCTGATTTGTCAGAAGTTTTTACCTCGGAAGGAGATTTGAGAATGACTTGCTCCTTGGCTAGGGGTTGTGATTGCTTCTGCTGCTATCTTGCAAGAGTGGAGGTCTGTTTTACAGGAGCAGCAGGCTGCTTGGAAACAACTTCTTTCTTCTTCACAGGAGCAGCGAGCAATGGTTTAGGGGCAACATTTTTGGATCTTAAATTATAACCTTGCTGATCATCCGTCTGATAGACAGATTCTTCAATACTTGCCTCATGAATTTCCCGATCCATCAGGGCTTCTTCATAATCTACTTGTGTCAAAAAGGAGGAATCATTTTTGTCACCAAAACAATTTATGTCATCTGCTTCTTCAACTTCATCATGAGGCATCTGTTGTTCTTCTTCTAGCATTACATTTTGGAAAGGGGGTCTGATTCTTTGATCATCGGCTGCATTCTTGTCTCTCTGAAGGATCTGGACTTGTTGATTGTTCCTTCTATAAGGGAAAGCATTGGGATTTCTAGGGACAAAATCATTTGGCTCTTTTGTCCTTGCTGGTTGTTGATTCTGGATCTTCAATTTTGACATTTCAGATGTCAAGTTGTCCAACATCTTGGCCATCTTTTCCATTTTACTATTAGAAGAAGAAGGGGGCTCAACAGAAGATTTCTTTCTCTCAACCTTTCCTTTGAGCTTCTGAGATGCCATAATATTTGATTCGACTTCGAGGGCAACATCTTGCATTAAAGCAAGTGTGGTTGATCTTCTTTCTCTGAGGATTAGACAAAAATCTGGATCAAAAGCAATAGAGAATGTGATCTTTGCCGATGCATCACTTGGTTTGATCTCTGCAGGGATCTTGCCAAACATTCTATTAAATCTTTTGATGAAGTCTGAGACCGACTCCCCATCTTCTCTTCTTAAGTTTTCGAACTCGAAAATGTAATATAGTAGATATCTTCTTTCTCCCCAGTGTTTTAAGAACACCTCATCTAGTTGCTCAATACCTGTGACTGAATTTGCCGGTAGCTCTTTGAACCACTTCCGGGCTTGACCATCCAAACTCTGCACAAAAAATCTGGTCCACACAGCTTCTTCTGAAATGTTAATATTTTCAGCATAAGCATAAAAAGATTCTATATGTTCTTCAGCAGTATAATCCCCAGCTTCGGTAAACTTTGGCATATATTTTTGATAATTTTCTGTTGGCATGGCAGATAAGGGATTGGGCAAGACAAGTGGAGCATACCTATTTGCTAAAATCTGTTCCATCTTGGTTAAAGGGACAACCATGGCAATCTTGGGGGTTGATACAGAAGAAGAATTTTCAGGAGATGAAGGTGGAGATGGGATGGCTGAGTTTAAATAAAATGGTTGTCTCACTTCACTTTGAGTAAAATTTTCAGAAATGGGTGAAAAATAAGAGGCCTTGTAAAACTGACTAAGCAACAAGGCTAAGCTTTCTTCTCCCTTAGAGGACAGATCATGTAAAATATCTTCAAGAACAGGCAGATTAGTATGAGTGTAGAAAACACCCTCTGTAGGCTTGGTGGGTAAGAAATTCAAAGAAGAAGAAGAGGTTTCTTTTTGCTGAGGGGATCCTGTAATTACCTCTTTAAGGTTGGATGAAATATCATGCTCAAAAACAGAGTTTGTAACATTAGAGGAAAGTGAAGGCTCCTCTACCTTCAATTTTTCAGATAAAATTTCAATTTCCTGAGAACTAAGAGTTTCAGCAGCAGGGGATTCAACTAGAGTCCCTTTAGATATGAAAGAAGAAGTGTCGGTTTGAATACCTGGATTTGATGTCTTTGCAGATCCGAAAGCCTGTCTTTGTAAAGCCTTTCCCTTATTGATGATCTTCTCAGGGTCAAGAACTGGTGCTGCCAGTGGGTCTTCTTGGTTCGCCCTGGTGTGAGCTCTTTTCGGAGCCACTTCGTTTCAATGGAGTCGCCAGATAGATGGTTACAACCCAAATGATGTCCAAGATTTGTCTATCATCAAAGTTGGATCTATGTCGTCTCCCAAGGAAACTGAGCTTCGTTCTCCTCTCCCCGGCAACGACGCCAATTTGTTATCACTCGAGGGAACTCTCCTAGGTTGTAAGTCAGAGATGCCTAGTAACTTAATCTTTTTAAAACCTATTTTCTCGATAATAGGTGTGGGTTTGGATCAAGATGAATATATTAACCTTTGGATTGTATTCTCAAGACAGTCTTAGCTATACTCATGCAACACAAGGCCTTCAAGAGCTATTGTCATATAGGTTTGTATAACAAATGGATAAGAAAACTAATCAGTTAACCAAAACATACATAAAACCATATATATGATGGG
>ML825224.1:2805-29490 GCA_009831015.1 Picea engelmannii | reverse complement strand
AGTAAGGGGATTTATTATCATCACCAAGATTACTAATATCTTCGTCTAATTCTTCAAACTCTCCCAAATATTCTTCTCCAATATAATTTTCACTTTTAAAGGGTGTTTGAATTTTTTGATCCTCATTTTTCATCATCTTATGTGGTCCCTAAGGTTCAGGATTTTTTCGGAAATCCTTTATGGAAAAATTATCTCTTTTAGATTTTTAAAGTTCCATTTTCGAGATCTTGTTTGAAAGTTCTCGAATGACCCTAGCCATCTCTTCTATTTTATCTCCAGAAGATTTTCCTGACCCTGAAGGTCCACCTTGTTCTTTAAATTTTCTATTTTCTTTATTTCCAGTGTCGGTCTTTTCTTTAAGCTTCCCTGATGCCATCATATTGGATTCGATTTCAACTGCATCATCCTACATTTTAGAGAAATCTAATGATCTCCTTTCTCTCAATAGTAAAGCAAAGTCGGGATCAAAAGCACCAGCAAAAGTCACTTTTGCTGCAGGTTGTGAAGGTTTAACTTCAGCTGGAATTTTATTGTACAATTTATTAAACCTCTGTGTGAATTCTAGAACTGACTCAGAGTTTTTCTTTTTGAGGGCTCCGAATTCGGTTAAATAGTAGAGGTGATCCTTCCTCTCACCCCATTGTCTTATGAATGCACTCTCAAGCTCTTCATAGGATCTTAATGATCCAGTTGGTAAGGATCAAAACCAAGTCCTCACATGTCCCTCAAAAGTTTGAACAAGTAATCTAGAATAAACATCTTCATGTTCTATTCCGAGTATATCTGCAAATTGATCGAAAAAGTTTATATGTTCTTGTGCAGTCAAATCACCCTCCCCTGTAAATTTTGGGAGGCTCTTCATATAGTTCTCAGGGAGATCATGAATAGGAACAGGAAGAACGAGGGGAGCATATCTAGCAGCCACTTTTGCAAAAATCCCGGGAAGTAGTACTTGACCACCTCCAGGAGCACCACCTCTAGCTCCAACACCTCCTTGTGCCGCCATGGTTAGATTTGGGACTGAAGTTTGGACAATGTGTGGAGAAGATTCTCGGAAAACTGGGGACGAAACTTCGGGAAATGAGAAAGTATCAAAAGAGGGGAGAAGTGAAAGTGATCTTTCAAAAGTTTCCGATGAGTTTGATTGTGTAAAGTTAGGCTGATCAGTAGAATGAGTTGATAAAAGGATTTGTTTAATTGATTTTCGTGATTTTAAAATTTTTCCGGATTAGAGACTGACGAGGTTTGTTTACTATCTGGGTTTTTTCTGGTGTTCTTACGGCTACTAGCCAGTTTATTTAGTGTGGAGTCGCCAAGTGAAAAATAATTTAGCCTTAGAAAGTTTTTTGTTCTTGTTCACTATCAACAACAGAAAATGTCAATGTCATTCTTCCCAGAGAAATGATTCGTTTCTTCGTTCCCCGACAACGACGCCAAAAAGATGTTGTTCCTGAGTTTATGTTTTAAGGCTATAAAACATACCGTCAAGGCATCCGTAAATAATTTTAATGAAAATATTTGGAAATAAGGAATCAAAGAAAGATCATAGCATATTCAGTTTCTCAACTGTCTTTGTCTTTCTTCCTGTTGCTTTTGGATGCTAATGTCTCGCTCAATAGAAACCCATGATCGTTCTAACTCATCCCTATTGGTCGCTCTTTGTAAAATTGTATTAAATAAACTTAGGGCAATGTTGGTTTGATCCTGAAGGCCCGGTTCTACGTTAGGTTGTCTGCTACTAGGGACAGTCATGGATGAAAAAATTTAAAAGGTTTATAAATGGGTTTTTTATCAATTGGTTACTTCATATTTCCAGAGATTAGATTAAGGAAGACAATTTTAAAATAAAAAACAGTAATGTAAAAACACATTCAAGGTCGCTTCCTGGTTTTGTAACAATTTTGAAATTGTAAACAACAAAACACAATACAGAGAAATATAAGGCTTTTATCAATAAAGAATCTTATATTTCTATTGACAATGATAAAGAAAAACAAGGTTTCTAACAGAGTTAAATATTAAGGAACAGAAGGTTTTACAGGTCTTAAAATTACTAAAGCAATTTCAGAGAAAACACTGTAAAATGTTCAACATCCAAACCAATCTGAAATCATAAACAACGATGTATATAAATTCAAATCGATTACTTGTTAGAAAAACATTTAAACAAAAAATTTAACACAACATGATAAACAGGGGAAGACACATAGTTACAAAGTTGCAGGATCCAGAATCTCGTTTGCGATTTATATTCCGATGAACTTAAAAACTGAAATTACAAAAATGGCTATCTCCAAAATTTCTGAAGCCCTTGCTCCCTCTTTTAAAATTATATTTATACTTTTTCTTCAAAGTTTCATGTTGGTAACCAACCAACTCCCTAATATTACGGTTATATAGAATAATGTCAACCGTTTACAATTTTCTTTTAAAATTCTAATAAAAACATTTACAAAAAAATTTAAGTTTGCATTGATGCACTTCCTTTTTTTGTTTCAACGCACTGAACACATTTTCCCAAAAAATTTACTAAGATCCTGGGAGCCTCGGGTATCTCATTTGCTTCAAATGAGAAAAATCTCCTCTGTAATTCGGGCAACCGACTTTCTATCATGCTTTCTGTGAACTTCACTGTTTTTAACTTTAAACTCGAATTTACCATCCACTTGTTGATCTCTGTGATATGAATCAATTTGATATTCAAAATCTCTGCTTTCTTTTCCTCGAGCTCTTCTTTAAAATTCTGCTGATGCTTGGCTATATTGACTTCACCTAACAACCCAAAACAACCATCTGTTCCGATATTCAATGAATCTTTTTCAATGAGATCGAAGATTCCTTGACAATCTTCGTTAACTTCTTTTGTGATTCTTTTATATTCAACCAATTTTGATTCCCAGACTTTTATCATTATATCCCCTTTTACCTGTTCAGAAATAGATAATTTCTGATTTTTCCCAATTTCTTCTTTTAATGAAGAAGCCACTCCTTTCTGAAAAGTAGTCCTTGCTGCCTTCGCTTCTCTTTCTTTCTGGAACACATTTTCCATGGACTTATTTGATTCCTGAAAATCATTCTGAATTATTTACAGATTCCATAATACTTTTTGTTGTTCCTCATCTATTCTTGCATATATTTCTGATGCTTGTGTCCTGAAATGTCCAAGTTCAACTACCTGGTTAGTAATAAAATTAATCTTATCATGCAATTGTTTATTTTCTTCTCCTAGCTTTTGAACTTGTTCCTGTGTGACCTGTATTAGATGTTTTGCCTCATCTAAATCTTTATTTAATTTTTGTATTTCTTGCATATCTTTGAGTCTAGCTTGTTCTAGACCCTTATGTATTCCCCAACCAATATTTCTTTCATTTTCCTTCAGTCTGTTTTGCAACTGGGTTATTTCTTGATCTTTTTGTTCAAGCATAGTTGTTAGGTTTCCTACAGAATATATATTAGTTGATGCTATAGCACCCATTGTTCCTGCTAACTCTGTAGCGAACTCTCCTTCCTTGAGTTTCTTCCCATCTATGATAACTCTATGCTTCTTAATCGATCTTTCTCCTACATGATGAATTTCATGTTTCAAGACAACTCTTCTGTTTTTGCTGAAAAAATAATCTGACGAGGGGATTTTATCTCTTGAAATCGGCTCTAGGTCACTGACATACAAACATCCTTCATGAGGGGTTCTGAAAGTAGACTGTAGTGGAGTTAAAGATGTAATAGAGCTACCAATTTCTTTTGAAGTAGTTCCTCCAATCTTTTCTGGAATATCATCAAGAATTATTGGACTTGTTTCCAATCCTTTTCCTTTCTCTGTCCCTGGTTCTTTTATCTGAGAATCCTCTGTATTTTGAGGAGGTATTTCAACATCCTTCAACTTATCTTTATCATTGGCTTTATCCTGAGTATCAGTTTCAAACCCTGGAGGGGTTTCTTCCTGTTCTGGCAATGAAGTCGATATTTCACCTTGTAAAATCTTCAGCAAGCAGCTTCGCCTATGTCTTTGAAAAGATACAAACCCAACCTGTGACTCAGGTGACAAGGCTTGTACCCTGTTCTGCACTTCCTCATAAGATTTAACATCTTTGAAAATATCATCATAAACTGAAATTTCATGTTCATATGCTTTTAAATTACAATGTATGTAATGCCGACTAATTATTTGGTAAGGGCCATGTTTTCTGTGCTCGATGTCTACTAACTTTACTTCCTCCAATGATTCGGCCTCCGCCTTAGAATGGCCTAAGTTTAATAAAGTCAATTTCCCGACATAAACAGGGAAAGATGGCCATGCTTTTTTCTGAAGGGCTTTTAATTCTAACCCAATACCACCCTTGGCTAACTAATGAGCCACTTCTCTGCATACCAATCTGTCTGGTAAGAACTTCGGGAGTGCGTGAGGAGAAATAGAACAGCCATAGACTCTAACATAGGAAAAAATTTCCTCAATAAACCAGTTTGCAACCGATTTGAGGCTTTCTATGACTGCATCGGAAATGCGAGGGGGTTCGCATCCAAAAAATATTTTGTGTAGAGGAATGATGACATAATGACAAACATCATAAAAAACATCTTTAGCAGTTTCTTCCCAGAGAGCTGAGTGATATTTATGAACAGTCTCTGGGCAGGAAACATTCCAACTCCAATTCATTAATGGAAAAGGAGTCATAAAACAAATGGCATCCATAATATATGCAGACATATAAAAAGACACTGGCTGTCCCTTGGACTTAGTTGCTTTATAATTTACAACCTCTTGTGTTAGGTTATCTGACAAAATTTTATGCCAGTTAAAACTACGTCCTTCTGAAACTTCCTCTAAGAAGGGTACCCAGTCTGCGTGAAAGTGACAAGGATCCTTTCTCCCGAAAAGTCTACATAACATCATTGCTACATAAACCATATATTCGTTTAATGAAGTTGTGGCATAAATCCCATGTAAATCAGCCCTAAACTTTGCTTCAGACCTGGCCCATCCTCTAATCATGTCGGGGTATGTCTGGCCCGCTTCAATGCATTCTTTTCTTTGAAACTCGGCTAAAAACTCAGAATTAAAGGTGTGTCTATAATTGGGCGAGAGTTTATACATTACTTGAATGTGCTCAGGCCTGAATGAGCTGGCGACAACTCCTTGATCGTTCAGAATGATTCTTGTTGGGATATCTACTTTATCCAGAGCCCAACTGATCATATCGGTATACGTCACCAACCTCGGACGTGCAGCAACCTTATGAAGCTCAGTCTCAACAATGTCTCGGACGTGATTTTCCAAATCAGGGTCTACATGTTTAAGTTCATCCTCTAGCGATTCAAAAATTCCAGTCCACAATTTGACGGAGTGTACGTCGAGTGGAGTAGTATCAGAGATAATATCGCCTTCTTGCTGGTCTTCGTTTTTCTTCGGAGCTTTTTTGGGTGCTATAGCTCTGCGTTTAACTTGAAAACCTATCATAGAGAGTGGATGAAAAGACTTAGCTTTGAAATGAAAATACAGACGTTCGATCTTTTAATTTGAATATATCTTACACATAGTGAGAATCGTATATCTGTCACAAAATAAAAGCTCATAATGCAGAAAAGATTTTCGGAGATATGCATTTAATGTGCGTACTTAGGTTTTCTCGTCATTTTCAAATAAAAGAKAAACATACTTAATCGAACCACGATGCATTAATGAACACTTCAAAAAAGGATTAACTTTAAAACTGTTTTAGAAAGTGGATTATTAGTGWTAATTTTGAGTTAACTTTGAAAACCTGATTTTCGAGGTTTCGTCAGTCTTGATGTCGAAAAAATATGTCATTGAAGAAACYCGATTGCYGAAATCGYGATGTATTAATTTAAATTAAAACRTTTTTTGTATGTTAAYTAATCGAGATTAGACCTTTTCGGTATTTCTTTAATCGGAAAATCGRAAATCGGGATTTCGGGAAATCTGATGACATGAGTTYGTGCTCTCATGGAATCGCGAATCCCGAAATCGCGAAATGAYRATGGCCCRTTTCTTTTAAACATGATTTAACTTATCTTAATCAACTCATTAATCAAKATTAAGGCCAAAATAGATATAGTTTATTTTAATTGTGAATTATGAGTYGGGATTTTGGCGATCGGGATTTCGRGAAATATGATGATAAGAAACGCRTTCCTCATAGAAYCGTGAATCCCGAAATCGYGATGTAATTATTTTAACTCTTAATCATTCTTAGAAGAGATTAGATARATTCGTGTTTTTACTTGAKGATCAAAAGCATCGCGAAATCGGGTATCGRGGTTTCGTGATTCAATTTGCATCAAACTTTTGTTTACRCAAAACCCCGAATCCYGATTTTTTTCAGGKTTMAATTAAAATTCRTAAATTTTAAATTACTMTCCRTTTTAAATGATTTTTTCAAAGAGTGTTTGAAAACTTATATTTGTTTARATTTTTTYCGTTCATTTTTCAAAAATAAACAATTAAAGGCATCGYGAATTTATAAGTGACGAAATTCTTGTTTTAAGAAAGYCGAAAAACGCAAAGACTCAAAAATTAAAAATCTAGGCCTYAAGGATAAAAGATTTCAAKATCTGTTTCAACARCRTCTAATCTCAATTAATTAATGTGATAAAAAYGTTTAAATCTTAATTAAAACATCRCGATTTCRCGATTTYGGAGATCAGACTTTTTCGACGACATACCTTTCGACATCAAGATTTCTGAAACCCCGAAAAGTGATGTTTTCAGATTTAATCTATAATTAACACTAATCAATCTTCTTCCTAAAACAGGTTTACTGGTAATCATTCTTTAAGTGTTCATTAATGCTTCGTTTTCCAACTAAGTCAGTTTCTCGTTTTATTTGAAAAATCGAGAGCGCCTAAGTACGGACATTAAATGCATATCTCTGAAAAATATATTCTGCATTAAGAGCTTTAAATTCATGACAGTTGTGCAAACCTTGTCATGTTTTAAAATGTATTCAAAGTAAACATTCGAACGTCTGTATTTTCATTTTAAGCTGAGCTCATTCATCCATTTTTTGTGACAGGTTTTCAAATCAGAGCCATGGCACCTAAAAAGGCACCGAAGAAAAACGAAGACACACAGGAAGGTGATTTTATCTCTGATACTACTCCACACGCCATAAACTCCATCAAATCATGGACTCAAATTTCTGAATTGCTGGAGTCTGAGCTAAAGAATGTTGACCCTGATTCTGAAAATCATATCCGGGACATAGCTGAGTCTGAGCTTCATAAGGTTGTTGCGTGCCCACGGCGTGTGGCATACACTAATATGATCCGATGGGCTCTGGATAAAGTTGATATCCCCACAAGAAGAATTTTAAATGACCAAGGAGCTATCGTCGACTCATTCAGACCAGAGCACATTCAAGTAATGTATAAAATCTCGCCGAATCATAAACATACTTTTAATGCTGAATTTTTAGCTGAGTTTAAGAGAAAAGAATGCATTGAGGCAGACCAGACATATCTCGATATGATTAGAGGATGGGCGAGGTCTGAAGCAAAGTTTAGGGCTGATACTCATGGGATTTATGCTACAGCCTCCTTAAATGAATATATGGTTTATATAGCCATTATGTTATGCAGACTTTTCAGGAGAAAAGATCCCTGTCATTTTCATGCAGACTGGGTGCCCTTCTTAGAGGAAGCTTCAGAAGGAAAAGGTTTTAAATGGCATAAGATTTTGTCGGATAACCTAACACAAGAAATTTTAAACTACAAAAAAGCCAAGTCAAAGGGACAACTAGTATCTTTTTATATGTCTGCATACATTATGGATGCAATATGTTTTATGACTCCCTTTCCATTAATGAATTGGAGTTGGAGCATTTCTTGTCCAGAGCCTATTCATAAATATCACTCAGCCCTTTGGGAAGAAAATGCTAAAGACGCATTTTATGAGGTTTGTCATTTTGTTATAATTCCTATGCACAAGATGTTTTTAGGGTGCGAACCCCCTCGCATTTCTGATGTAATCATAGAAAATCTGAAAGAAGTTGCCGACTGGTTTATTGAGGAATTTTTTTCCTATATTAGGGTTTATGGCTGTTCCATTCCCCCTCATGCACTCCCGAAATTCCTACCAGACAGATTGGTGTGCAGGGAAGTAGCCTATCAGTTAGTCAAGGGTGGTGTTGGATTGGAATTAAAAGCACTTCAAAAAAAATCATGGCCATCTTTCCCTGTTCATGTTGGGAAATTTTATTTATCAAATTTAGGCCATTCTAAGGTAGAGGCTGAGTCTTTGGAAGAAGTGAAATTAGTAGATATTGAGCACAGAAAATATGATCCCTACCAAATAATAAGTAGGCATTACATACATTGTAATTTAAAGGCATATGAACATGAAGTATCTATTTATGATGATATATTTAAAGATGTTAAGTCTTATGAAGAAGAACTGAACATAGTCCAGGCCTTGCCACCTGACTCACAGACTGGATTCACAACTTTTCAAAATCATAGGCGAAGTTGCCTACCTAAGAGTTTACAGGGTGAAATTTCGACCTCGTCGCCAGAACAGGAAGGACCCCCTCCAGGGTTTGAAACTAATACACAAGATAAAGAAAATAAAAAAGGTAAGTTGAAGAATAATGAGATACCTTCTCAAGACACATAGGGTTATCAAACAAAAGAATCAAGAATGGAAAAGAGAAAAGAGCTAATCCCATAAATCATGAAAAATGTTCCAAAAAAGATAGGAGGAACAACTTCAACAGAGCTCAGTGGTCCTATCACATCTTTAGCTCCATTGCAGTCAACTTTTGGAACTCCCCATGAAGGAGTTTTATATGTCAGTGATCTAGAGCCTATTTCAAGAGATGAAATCCCTTCATTAGATTACTTTTTCAGTAAAAAGCAAAGAACAGTCTTGAAACATGAAATTCATTCAAGAGGAGAAGGGACGATTAAAAAACATAGGGTTATTATAGATGGAAAAAAACTCAAGGATGGAGAATTTGCTATAGAATGAGTGGGTACAATGGGTGCTATAGCATCAGCAAACATGTATTATGTTGGAAATTTAACAACTATGCTTGAACAAAAGGATCAAACAATAATTCAGTTGCAAGACAAATTAAAAGAAAACGAAAGAAATATTAGTTGGGGAATACAGAAGGGTCTAGAACAAGCTAGACTAAAGGATATACAAGAAATCCAGAAAAAGAATAAAGACTTGGAGGAGGAAAAACTCATAATACAGGTCACACAGAAACAGGTTCGAAAGCTGGAAGAAGAAAACAAACATTTACAAGATAAAATTATTTCTATTACTAATCAGGTAATAGAACTTGAAAATTTCAGGACACAAATACTGGAGATATATGTAAGAATAGAGGAAGAACAACAGAAAGTGTTCTTGAATCTGGAAGTAGTCTAGAAATATTTTCAAGAAACAAATAAGTCTTTGGAGATTGTGTTCCAGAAGGAAAGGGAGGCGAAAGCAGCTAGAACAACTTTTCAGAAGGCAGTGGCTTTCTCATCAAAGGAAGAGGTTGGAAAGATTCACAAATTATCTATTTCTGAACAGGTTAAAGGGGACATAATAATAAAAGTGTGGGAAGAAAAGTTGGATGAATATAAATGAATAACAAGAGAAGTCAACGAAGATTGCCAGGGAATTTTCGATCTATTAGAAAAAGATTCATTAAATATCAGAACAGATGATTGTTCCAGATTATTAGGTGAAATCAATATTGTCAAGCACCAGCTAAGGTTTAGAAAAGAGCTGGAGGAAATGAAAACAGAGATTTCAAAAATTAAATTGATCAATATTACAGAGATCAACAAATGGACGGTGATATCAAATCTAAAGTTGAAAACAATTAAATTCACAGAAAAGATGATAGAAAACCATTTGCCTGAATTACAGAAAAGATTTTTCTTATTCGAAGCAAATGAGTTACCAGATGCTTCTAGGACTTTTGTGAAGTTTTTGGGGAAATGTGTTCATTGTATTGAAGCGGAGAAAGGAAGTTCGTCAACGCAAGCTTAAAATATTTTAAAATGTTTTTATCATTTAAGATTAGAAAGAAATTGTAAACGGTTGACATTATTTTTATGTAATCGTAATATTAGGAAGTTGGTTAGTCACCAATGAGAAATTTTGATGAAAATGTATAAATATAGTTTCTAAAGACTGAGAAAAGGCTTCGAAATTTTTGGAGAGAGCCATTTTGTAATATTAGTTTTCAAATACATCAGAATATAAATCACAAACGAGATTCTGAATCCTGCAAATTTGTAGCTATGTGTCTTCAACCCTGTTTATTATATTTTGTTGAATTTTTCTTTTAATGTTTTTTTTAACGAGTAATCAATTTGAAATTATATACATCATTGATTTATATTTCAGATTGGTTTGGATGTCAAATGATTTACAGTTTTTCCTCTGAAATTGCTATTAGTAATTTTAAGACCTGTAAAACTTTTGTACCTTAATACTGAACTTTCGTTAGAAACCTCGTTTTTCTTTCATCATTGTCTATTGAAATATGAGATTCTTTCTTGATTAAAGCCTCATATTTTTCTGTAGTGTTTATTTGTTATTTTACAATTCTCAAAATTGTTACAAATCCAGGAAACGGCCTCGAATGTGTTTACATTACTGTTTTGAATTTTAAAATTGTTTTTCTTGTTCTCATCTCTGGAAAATTTGAAGTAACAATCGATTAAAATCCTTTTACAAATAAATAAAGTTTTATCGTCCATGACTGTCCCAAGTAGCAGACAACCCAACGTTGAACCAGGCCTTCAGGATCAAACCAGTATTGCTTTGAATTTATTTAATACCATTTTACAAACAACAACTAACCGGGTTGAGTTAGAACGTTCATGGGTTGCTATTGAGAGAGACATTAGCATCCAAGAACAATAGGAAGCAAGACAGAGACAGTTGAGAAACTGATTCTTCTTTAACCTTCCTTTGAATTTTTATTCTCAAATTATTCCTTTAAATATTCACGGATGCCTTAACGGTATACTTTATAGCCTTAAAGTATAAACTTAGGGACAACATCTTTTTGGGGCCGTTGCCGGGGAACGAAGAAACGAATCTTTTCCCTGGGAAGAACGACATTGACATTTTTTGTTTTTGATAGTGAACAAGGACAAAAAACCTTCTAAGGCTAAATATTTTTCACTTGGTGACTCCACAATAACTAAACTGGCTATTAGCTGCAAGAACACCAGAAAAAACCTGGATAGCAAGCAGACCTCGCCAGTCTCCGATCCGGAAAAGATTTTAAAATCACGAAAATCACTTAAACAAGTCTTTTTATCCACATATACTATAGGTCAACCTGACTTTACACAATCAAACACATCGGAAACTCTTGAAAGATCACTTTCTCTTCCCCCCTCATTCGATACTTTCTCATTTCCTGAAGTTTCCTCTCCAGATTTCCGAGAATCTTCTCCTCACACCTTCCGAACTTCATTCCCAAATCTAACCATGGCTGCACAAGGAGGTGTTGGAGCTGGAGGTGGTGCCCCTGGAGGTGGTCAAGTACCGCTTCCTGGTATTTTCGCTAAAGTAGCTGCTAGATATGCTCCACTTGTTCTTCCTGTTCCTCTTCATGATCTCCCCGAGAATTATATGAAAAGCCTTCCAAAATTTATAGGGGAAGGTGATCTGACTGCCCAAGAACATATAAAATTTTTTGATCAATTTGCTGACATACTCAAAATAGAACATGAAGATGTTTATTCTAGACTCTTTGTTCAAACTTTCGAGGGACAGGTGAAGACCTGGTTCCGATCCTTAGCAGCTGGATCTTTAAGATCCTTTGAAGAACTTGAAACTGCATTTATTAGACAATGGGGAGAAAGGAAGGATCGCCTCTACTACTTGACTGAATTTGGAGCCCTTAGGAAGAAAAAATCTGAATCAGTTCTAGAATTCACACAGAGATTCAATAAGTTGTACAATAAAATTCCAGTTGAGGTTAAACATTCACAACCTGTAGCAAAAGTGACTTTTGTTGGCGCTTTTGATCCCGACTTCGCCTTATTATTGAGATAAAGGAGATCAATAGATCTCACGAAAATGCAGGATGATGCGCTTGAGATTGAATCAAACATGATGGCATCAAGAAAACTAAAAGCAAAGACTGAAACTGTAAACAAAGAAAATAAGAAATTTAAAGAGCAAGATGGATCTTCAGGATCAGGAAAATCCTCAGGATATAGAATAAAAGAGATGGCTAGGGTCATTCGAGAACTTTCAAACAAGATCTCGAAAATGGAACTAGAGAAATCGAAAAGAGATAATTTCCCCAGAAAAGATTTTCGAATAAATCATAAACCTCAGGGACCATAAAAAATAATTAAAAATGAAGATCAAAAAATTCCAACACCTTTTAAAAGTGAAAACTACATTAGAGAGGAAGATTTAGGAGATTTTGAAGAAATCGATGAAGATATTAGTAACCAGGTTACTAATATCTTCATCGATTTCTTCAAAATCTCCTAAATCTTCCTCTCCAATGTAGTTTTCAGGTTACTAATATCTTCATCGATTTCTTCAAAATCTCCTAAATATTCCTCTCCAAGAAACTTTATTTAATATATCAAGCCTGCAAGCTTCTTTCATTTGTTATTGTCAGACCCTCCTTCATCTTTGTCTATGCATATGAGTGGAATTCGTTCTTTTGTCTCTATTTAATGGTCCTATGGTAACTGTCATCTTACTTTTGATTGTTAAGCAAGAATCATAAGCATCTTTGGCTAGTTTGTCGACCCATCATATATATGGTTTATGTATGTTTTGGTTAACCAATTGGTTTTCTTATCCATTTGTTATACAAATCTATCTGATAAATAGCTCTTGAAGGCCTTGTATTGCATGAATATAGTTAGATTTTCTTGAAGATACAATCTAGAGATTAAGATATTCATCTTGATCCAAACCCACACCTATTATTGAGAAAATAGTTTCCAAAAAGATTAAGTTACCAGGCATCTCTGACTTACAGCCTAGGAGATTTTCCTGGAGTGATAACAAATTGGCGTTGTCGTCGGGGAGAGGAAATTGAAGCTCAGCTTCCTTGGGAGACGACATAGATCCAGCTTTGATGATAGACAAAGCCTGGACTTCATTTGGGTTGTAATCATCTATCTGGTGACTCCATTGAAACGAAGTGGCTCCGAAAAGAGCTCACACCAGGGTGAACCAAGAAGGCCCACTGGCAGCACCAGTAACTGACCCTGAGAAGATCATCAGTAAGGGAAAGGCTTTACAAAGATAGGCTTCCAGATCTGCAAAGACATCAAATCCAGGTATTCAAATAGACACTTCTTCTTTCATATCTAAAAATCCCTCTAGTTGAATCCCCTGCTGCTGAAACTCATAGTTCTCAGCAAATTGAAATTGTATCTGAAAAATTGAAGGTTGAGGAGCCTTCACTTTCCTCTAATGTTACAGACTCTGTTTTTTAGCATGATATTACATCCAACCTTAAAGAGGTAATTACAGGGTCCCCTCAGCAAAAATAAACCTCTTCTTCTTCTTCTTTGAATTCCTCACCCACAAAGCCTATAGAGGGTGTTTTCTACACTCATACTAATCTGCCTGTTCTCGAAGATATTTTACATGATTTGTCCTCTAAGGGAGAAGAAATCTTAGGCTTATTGCTTGGTCAGTTTTACAAGGCCTCTTATTTTCCACCCATTTCTGAAAATTTTGCTGGAAGTGAAGTGAGACAACCATTTTATTTAAACTCAGCCATCCCATCTCAACCTTCATCTCCTGAAAATTCTTCTTCTGTATCAACCTCCAAGATTGCCATGGTTGTCCCTTTAACCAAGATGGAATGGATTTTAGCAAATAGGTATGCTCCACTTGTCTTGCCCAATCCCTTATCTGCCATGCCAACCGGAGATTATCATAAATATATGCCAAAGTTTACCGGAGCTGGGGATTATACTGTTGAAAAACATATAGAAGTTTTGTATGCTTATGCTGAAAATATTAACATTTCAGAAGAAGATGTGTGGACCAGAGTTTTTGTGCAGAGTTTGGATGGCCAAGCCCGGAAGTGATTCAAAGAGCTACCGACAAATTCAGCGACAAGTACTGAGCAACTAGATGAGGTGTTCTTAAAACACTAGGGAGAAAGAAGAGATCTACTATATTACATTTCTGAATTCGAAAACTTAAGAAGAGAAGATGGGGAGTCGATCTCAGACTTAATCAAAAGATTTAATAGAATGTTTGGCAAGATCCCTGCAGAGATCAAGCCAAGTGATGCATCAGCAAAGATCACATTTTCTGTTCCGTTTGATCCAGATTTTTGTCTAATCCTTAGAGAAAGAAGATCATCCACACTTGCTTTAATGCAAGATGTTGCCCTCGAAGTTGAATCAAATATTATGGCATCTCAGAAACTCAAAGGAAAGGTTGAGAGAAATAAGTTTTACGTTGAGCCCCCTTCTTCTTCTAATAGTAAAATGGAAAAGATGGCCAAGATGTTGGACAACATGACATCTGAAATGTGAAAATTGAAAATTCAGAACCAGCAACCAGCAAGGACAAAAGAGCCAAATACTTTTCTCCCTAGAAATCCAAATGCTTTCCCTTACAGAAGGAACAATCAACAAGTCCAGATCCTTTAGAGAGACAAGAATGCAGCTGATGATCAGAGAATCAGACCCCCATTCCAAAATGCAATGCTAGAAGAGGAACAACAGATATCTCATGATGAAGTTGAAGAAGCAGATGACATAAATTATTTTGGTGATGAAAATGATTCCTCCTTTTTTACACAAGTAGACTATGAAGAAGCCCAGATGGATAAGGAGATTCATGAGGCAAGCATTGAAGAATTTTTCTATCAGACAGATGATCAGCAAGGTTATAATTTAAGATCAAAAAATGTTGCTCCTAAACCATTGCCCGCTGCTCCTGTGAAGAAAAAAGAAGTTGTTGCCAAGCAGCCTGTTGCTCCTGTAAAGCAGATCCCTATTTTTGCAAAACAGTAGAAAAAGTAATCTTAGCCCCAAGTCAAGGAGCAAGCTATCCTCAGAGCTCCTTCTAATGAGGTAAAAGCTTTTGACAAATCATCATACTCTTTCAATTTTAAATCGGAAATTCAGAAAGTAAAAATACCTATGCCATTGACTGAGCTTATGAAGAATGACATTTTCAGGTCAGCCATCCTAAAGTCCGTTGAGCCAAAGACCTCTTCATCTGCTGATTTTGTAAATTTACAAGATGACAAGCCAACAGTAACTATAGGTCCTATGATAGAAGATCGAGATGATTCTTGTCCACCTTTCTATATATCCCTAAATGTTCATGATAAGATCCTTCATAACTGCTTGCTTGATTCAGGAGCGTCACATAATCTTATGCCCAAAGCAGTGATGGACGAGCTTGGGCTTGAGGTCACCAAACCATATCATGATCTCTTCTCTTTTGACTCTAGGAAAGTTAGATGCCTTGGCCTCATAAAAGACCTTGTTATAAACCTTTCCCAATTGTCAATGAGAAGCATGGTAATGGATGTGGTGGTTGCTGATATCCCACCCAAGTTCAGACTCCTCTTGTTACGCCCATGGAGCAAAAGGTTAGGGGGTACCTTGCAGATGGATCTTTCATATGCTACAATCCCGATGTTTGGAGGAGAGCTAAAAATACTTTACAGAGAGAATCAACTTGCCTACATCATCAGTGATGCAAAATATTCTGTAAATCATCCTATATATGCTGTAGACATAGACTTTGGCTCATGCATTCTTCAAATAGATGATTCTCAATCAGCTCCTTTGCAGCTTGTGAAGCCCACTGAACAACAAACTGAGGATAGGGGTGTTCCAGTTTGGACCATGTATTTTGATGGGGCTAGTACCAAAGATTCAGCAGGTGCAGGGGTAGTTTTGATTTCTCCTCTAGAAAAGGCTATGCATTTGTCTTTTAAGCTCGATTTCAAAACTACTAACAATATAGCAGAGTATGAGGCTTTGATATTGGGCTTAAACACAGCCAAGGAGATGGGGATTAAAGGATTAAAGGTGTTCGGAGATGCGGATCTCATCATACAGCAAGTAAACAATACTTTCCAAGCAAAGCATGTCAGATTGAAAGGCTACAGGAATGAGGTATGGAAAATTAGAGATTCTTTTTCCATTTTTGAGATTTCTTATATACCCAGAGATATGAATCATCTTGCAGATTCCCTTGCTATTTCAGCCAGTATGTTTATTCCTCCCATGCCTCCCAGGCTCAATTATGAAATCCAAGTCAAATATAGACCATCTTTACCTGACAATATTAAATACTGGAAAGTTTTTGAAGATGATGAGGAACTTAATAGATTTCTCCAAGTGGTAGATGAATTTTCTGATATGCATGTCGACCAGCAAAATCTAAATGTAGAGGAATCCCAGAAGCCTAAGCTAAAACAAAAATTGGGTCAGCATGATATTGTTCAACTACCTAACAATTATATATCTTGGGGTTTGGTATCTCTTGAAAAGCTATTTGATCATAACGATGTCCCCTACAAGCCCGATAAGAAGGAGAAAGAGCATGTTGTTCATGATCACAACATAGGAAGCGAAAGCTAGCCTAAATTCATAAATATGTCCTCTAAATTGACTGTTGATCAGAAGTCCGAATATTGCAGCATTTTGAAAGAATTTTCTGATGTTTTTTCTTGTAAATATAGTGATCTGAAAACTTATGACCCTGAGATCATTCAACATAAGATCCCACTTGAAAAGGACACCATCCCTTTCAAACAAAAGCTCAGACCTATCAGTCCTCTTCTTTTGCCTATGATTGAAAGAGAAATCAAAAAGCTTCTTGATGCTATGATCATAATCCCTTTGAGATACTCTAAATGGATTGCAAATCTAGTAATAGTGAGAAAGAAAAATGGTGAGGTAAGGTTATGTGTGGACTTTAGAAACCTAAACAGATGCTCTAAGAAAGATAACTATCCCCTACCTAAGATGGAACATTTGTTGCAGAGAATTTCATGGGCTACTGTTATGTCTTTCTTAGATGGTTTTTCTGGATATAACCAKATTTCTGTCCATCCTGATGACCAAGAGAAGACTGATTTYACTACTCCTTGGGGTACCTTTATGTACGCCAAAATGCCATTCGGATTAATGRATKTCGGGGCCACGTTTCAAAGGGCCATGGACATAGMTTTYGTGGGTGAGAAGGAMAAGTTTKTCCTCATCTATCTTGATGAMATCACAGTTTATTCCARCAGTCATGAAGAGCATCTAAAGCATTTAAAAAGAATTTTTCTRAAGTGCAGGCARTTCAAAATTTCATTAAATCCCAAAAAKTCCCATTTTKCTCTCAGGAAAGGYAAGCTCTTAGGCCACAYTGTCTCAGYAGAAGGCRTGAAAATCRATCCAKCTTGGGTGGAAGCAATTCAGAGGYTGTCCTTACCAAGGTCGAAAAAGGATATTCAATCGCTACTCGGTAAGATAAATTTTGTTAGAAGATTTGTTCCAAATTTTGTCGAGCTAGTAAAACACATAACATGTATGTTGAAAAAGGGGTCTGAGATAAAATGGATAGACAACGCAAGGAATTCATTTTAGGATATCAAACAGGCTATCATAGAATCCCCGACTCTGATCAGTCCAGATTACAGCAAGAGTTTCTACATTTTTTCCTTCTCTTCTTATGACACAGTGGCAGCAGTCTTGTTACAGAAAGATGATTACAGTATGGATCATCCAGTTGACTTCTTCAGCAAAACACTCAGAGATGTTGAACTAAGGTATGATCCTATTGAAAAACAAGCCTATGCTCTCATAAAATCTTTAAAAGCTTTCAGAATTTATATCCTCCACTCAAAAGTCATTGCATATGTTCCTTCACCCTCCATGAAAGATGTTTTGACTCAGCCTGATATTGATGGAAAGAGGGCTAAATGGATTGCAAAGTTGATCGATTTCGACATTGAAGTGAAGCCCACCAAATTGGTAAAAGGCCAAGGCCTTGCTAAACTTTTAACAGAGGGAAACCATGAGCTGCTAGACATAAATTTCATAGGGGAAAATTCAACGAATTTGCAGACGGAGGTGGCAGCAGAAGGAAAACATAACAATCAACAGGTGGCAGAGCATTTGTCTTCTTGTGAATGGTACTCTGGTATTATACATTTTTTACAAAAGCTACAGGTTCCTCCTGAACTCAGCGTGACTCAAGCCCGAGCTCTTAAGCTCAGAGCCATCAAATTTTGCATTTACAATAATTTGTTATATTGGAAAGACCCTGCTGGTTTACTACTTAGATGTTTAGACAAAGAAGAGTTAGTGGAAGTTATACATCAGTTTCATTCAAGTGTTTGTGGAGGTCATCATTACTAGAAGACCACAGTTCATAAAATTCTAAGGGCTGGGTACTATTGGCCTTTTCTTTTCTCAGACGTGTGTGTCTTCGTCAAAGATTGTGATAAATGTCAAAGATTCACAGGAAAACAACATCTAAAATCTCTACCCCTAAGACCTATAGTAGTGAATGGCCCTTTTCAGCAGTGGGGTTTAGATTTTATAGGTGAGATAAATCCTTCGTCTAGTGGTCAACATAAGTGGATCTTAGTAGCCACAGATTATTATACAAAATGAATAGAGGCACTTCCCACTAGGAATGCCACTCACCAGGTTGTCATGAAATTTCTTTATGAAAACATCTTGAGCAGATTCGGTTGCCCCAAAAGGCTGGTAACAGATAATGCAACAGCTTTCAAAGCCGATGCATTGGTCGACATGTGTGAATCAATGGGCATCCAGTTGGTACATTCAACTCCCTACTACCCTCAAGGTAATGGCCTGGTCGAATCATCCAATAAGAGCTTAATCAAAATCATCAGAAAGTTGTTAGAGGAGAACAAAAAGAATTGGGATTCTAAACTAAAATTTGCTCTGTGGGCAGACAGAGTAACTATCAAAAAGTCCATAGGAACTTCTCCATTCAAATTGGTGTATGGGACTGATGCCATTTTTCCTGTTCAGTTAATTTTACCAGTGGCTAGATTTTTTCAAGAAGAGCAAACTGAGTCAAATGATATGGTAAGAAGAATGCTTGATTTGGTGGAACTGCAGCAGGACCGCGAATATTTAGTGGACAGATTAGAGGCTCATCAAAAGAGGATCAAAGATACTTTTGATAGAAAGGAAAAGGTGGATAATTTTCAGGTTGGTGATTGGGTTTTGAAATGGGACGCTCTCAGACAGGATAAAGGCAAACATAACAAGTTTGATTCCTTGTGGACCGGCCCTTTCATGATAACTCAAGTACAGCACAACAACACATTCATTCTACAAAGTCTGGGAGGTGAAGAAATGTTCAGTGGCCCAGTCAATGGGCGATTTCTGAAACTCTATTTTGTCTAAGGCTGTGAATCCTTGTCATTGTAATTTTATTTTCAGTCTTTATTTTTACAGAATAACTCCATGCCCAATGGAAACCCTAGCAAATAGTTTTAAGTTTTCTTTTTTCAGGAAAGGCATTGGTTATGTGGTTCTTGAAACCTCACAGGGAGGTGTTCATTCCCAATAGGAGCCAGTGTTATCTCCTCAAATAAATTGATGGAGATTTTGATTTTTAGGTGATAGACTGTGTTCCAAAATTTATTTGAAAATTTCTTTAGGTATGTTAGAGAATCTATTTTCTGTAAATAAACTTGGAAAGAACTTTTGATTTGGTTTTGTCAAGCAAAAAAAAAAATCTTAGGTTTCGGTGGTTTAGGTGAGCCTGAAAAGCGCTCATTAACCACCGAAAACCTTCGTTCTCGGTAGTTAAGGGGGAAAGCAAAAACCCAATTAACCACTGAAAAGATTTCCACGGGAAAAATGAAAAGCTCATGCTTTCGCACGAGCTAGCTGTCAATTGGCGTAATCATGAAGACATAACCACCGAAAGTCCATGGAGGTGGTAAGGTATGCACGATATTATTGCATCTATCTGAAGATTGATACCCTCTTGTCCTTTTTTAACTACATTTTTCATTTCAAAATTAAGGCTCGGTAGAGACACAAAAACTCATGTGTGATTCCCGACTAACAGAAATGATTAGTCGCATAGCCCCTCACTATCTCTAGTCACGAGGAAACAGATCCATTATGACCCCGATTAATCTCTATTTTGATTCCATTAATTATCAATTCGAATATGAGAATCATTGTGACAGTCTTGAGCCCGTGATTTCATCGAGCAAACGCATATTCAGAGACCATAATCCCGCTTTTGTGGTGATCGCCGAGTGGAGTTCAAGTTCAGCAGATTATTATCAAGCCAATTGTCATACCAATCAAGCCAAGTCGAGTCATCAGGTAGTTCGAATCCCATACTATTTCAATTTGATTGTACATCTCACCGAAACTCAAAATTTTCGGCTTGTATTCAGTCAATCTGTTGTTTAGATTCAGTTAGTGATTGAGCTATGCAATCAAAACTCTAAGTCACCCTGTCTCATTTGTTTTACTCTAAGTCATACTCCCTGTCACCCTAAATCATAGAGTCTTTGTCCCCCTGGCACGAATACTTTCTTAAGTCACAGGTACAGGTCAGCAATTACTAAATGCCGAAAGCAGGGCCAGTTCTAAGGGTTGAATTGGATGGAGTTTGGTACCTTAAGGCTCATCCTGAGGTGGCCGAGTTCTTCAAGCAAGCAGGAGTCTATGCATACTGTGAAAAATTGGCGGAGTTCCACCAACAGGTGTCTGAATCCTTTGTTATCTCGTATGATGGAAGAGCAACAACAGTGGGAAAAGAGGAGTTTGTGGTTGACGAGGTAGCCATAGCTGAGTTCACTAGTCTCCCTAGAATAGGGGATTGCTAGTTCAAATCAACTTTGCCTTCAAACATTGAATTTAGATCCTACCTACAGCCTTTGCACAAATATCTTATATGGAAAAAAGACATACCAATGTCTTATCTGGAACTTAAGTGGCAATCTCTCCTGAAGGCAATCTTTGTCTATATCACTTGTGAAGGTAGATACAACAGAGTCATGTTTTATCACTTCAAGTTATTGAACCATTTTACAGGCAGGTCTCCCATCAATTTTCCCTTCTACCTACACAAATATCTCACCAAAATGGCCAGACAAGTCAAGGCCAAGCCTACCAAGGTGGCCAATAGATTGTCACACCAGGGTTTGATTACACTTATTATTAAAGAGTCTTTGAAGAAGAAACAAGTAGACTGGAACTACTTCCTATTTTGAAATGAGTTCCAAGCCAATTGTCAACGGGATGAAAAGGGGAAGAAGTCCATTGCTAAGAAGTCTCTCACACCTAAGAGAAACCTAAGAAAGAGGAAGGCTATCTCACCACCAAGAGAGCCGACAAAATCTTCCTCTACTAAAAGAAAAAGAACCAAAAGAAAGTTACAATTTAACGGTGAGCAGACCAAGGACCTTGCTGGAGGAGATAACCCTTTAAACTTACCATACAGTGACTCAGAGCCAGAACATGAGTTAGCAAATACACAAGGTGATGAACAGGCTGAGCAAGTTGCAGAAGATTGTCCCAACTTGCCCTCACCAACTCCTCCAGAGGAACATAGTTAACCATTAGCAAAAGCTTCTTCAAGCAAACCTAAAGCATCTAAGGCACAAAAAATCAATAAACTCCTGAAACAAGTCTATGAGATGGAAGTCTTAGTAAGAGTTATTGAAAAGGCAAATACAGACTTGACTGAAAGAAATGCAGAACTTTTCAACATGAACCAAAGTCTCAAGGAAAAGCATAATAAAATCAAGGACAGGAACAGGGTGCTGATAAGGGAAAATTTGAAGCTATACAAGCAGCTTAGACTTCTGAGGCTGAAATTAAAAGATTCTCAACCTCCAACACAGGAGAAAACAGGTTTGGAAACTCTAGCCGAGTTAGCTACAACAATGGTAGATATACCACAGTCTTCCACACAACAAGTTGAAGTTCGTAGATCTGCACGAGGAAGAGTTGCATCATCCAAAAGACCTTGAACACTCAGCAAAGCATCAAGGTAATCATTTTTGCAAATTTTGAAGTTTTGACAAAGCTAATTTTTCAGTGGTTTAGGCGAACAGGACGACTGTTCATTAACCACCGAAAGCAGAGCTTTCGGTAGTTAATCCACCCAGAAGTCTTCTATGTTAACCAATGAAACCTGTAACTGAACAGAGGAAGCTAAATTTTGCACAGATCGAGGTTTTTCCAATCCAAATCATTTGAAAACACTCATGATGGATAGATGATGAATTATATATTCAGTTTCAAGATCCATTTTTGGTGCATAAGAATTAGAAAAGGTAGCTAAGATGGTTTTGGCACCTATTTTGGTGGAAACAAATTGGGATTTTTTGCACACCTCAGCAAATTCGAATTGTATCCCTTGGAAGAGTCATCACTCAGCCTTGGAAGGCTATTCTGCACTTCACAAGGACTCTACAATATATGAAGATCATGAAATGTGGGATTGACTTCATTTTGAGGATCATTCCTTATCTTTTGCAAGTTAGTTTTGAATTTCTATTTTAGGCATATCTGATCCATTAATTTAGGATCTAGATACTGTGTTGTAAAGGCTATAAAGTTGAAAATTGAAGATGAACACGGGGTTCGATTTTGAGTTCTATATTCTACTGTTTTTGTATGAAAGACATTTTCTTTAATATATCGAGCCTGCAAGCTTCTTTCATTTGTTATTGTCAGACCCTCCTTCATCTTTGTCTATGCATATGAGTGGAATTCGTTCTTTTGTCTATGTTTAATGGTCCTATGGTAAATGTCATCTTACTTTTGATTGTTAAGCAAGAATCATAAGCATCTTTGGCTAGTTTGTTGACCCATCATATATATGGTTTATGTATGTTTTTGTTAACCGATTGGTTTTCTTATCCATTTGTTATACAAATCTATCTGATAAATAGCTCTTGAAGGCCTTGTATTGCATGAATATAGTTAGATTGTCTTGAATATACAATCCAAAGATTAAGATATTCATCTTGATCCAAACCCACACCTATTATTGAGAAAATAGTTTCCAAAAAGATTAAGTTACCAGGCATCTCTGACTTACAGCCTAGGAGAGTTTCCTGGAGTGATAACAGGATGGATTGTGGAGTCGAGTAAGGCGGTGAGAGATATCGATTCCAATCACTACAAAGTTCTCAAGGGGAAGAGATCCATAGAGCTTCTCTATGGAAAAGAAGGCCCTCCTCAGCAGCCCTCCATATCCCAGAGTGAAATCAACCTTGTGTCTCTAACAATTAATAGAATCGAAAACTATTGCCTCGATGAGATTATCGACCCATTTCTGGAATCCAACAAATACTCTTGGGTTTTCACCACAGTGCGTAGGGTGGCCGAGCTTGCCTTGGATGGATTATGATTCAACCGCCCATAATAACTAAGCTAGAGAACACTACTATTCTCTAGAACATAGCAACTACTTTGTCCGTGTTTGTATAGGACCCCTGGCTCAGCGCCCAGAGCTCTTTGTCCACCGGTTGTCTATTGGAGAACATTATCGAATGACCCCACATTTTCACATTAAATGACGTGCAAATTCGATGTCTGGGAATGATATCAAAAGATGCAGTGTATACCAGGGCACTTTCCCTCGTGGTTATCGATCTCACCGGCGCTCTTCCTTTTATCTGTCAGTGACTTCAGAGCTGTTCTGATCATGGTCGCCGATTAATATGGAGCTTTCTTTTGTATTCTCATGGGTTGTGCACTCTTCTCTCACCATCATGAAAGTGTTTGAGGGTTCGTTTGGGATGTGGGAGTGCATTCATTTGAAAGAGGACAGAGTGGAGGGGGTGCATGGACCATGGGCCATCCACTCCACGAAAATTATGTCCCACCAAAACCCTAAATTCACATTATCTCATAAAAGAGATAAATGGATGCGCAGATTTGTTGGGGAAACATGATGCTTGGAAGCTTCTTTGGTTGAAACATAGTTCTCTAGGTTTTGTTGGATCAATGGCATCTATGTATGAGCTTTGTGGATGTCGAAGGATTACTTTCTTGTAATAGCAGTGAAGAATTTTGAGTGAATGTTTAACAGTCCACGCTATTAGTGGTTTTATTCCATTCACATACAATGAATATACAATTAACAATATTGCTCAAAACAATTCTCGCGTGTTGTAAAATCTATGTGCCTTGAGTTGGCATTTTAGAGGTACACTCAGAGTCATGAGAGAAGGTTTAATGCCAGCGACATTCTCATCTTCTAATGGACCAAAAATCACTTTTGTCGCTGCTTCACTCAGATTGTATAAAGTGTGAACAATTGGACTATCAAATTCCTTTTGCAGAGAAAAAGACATCCATGACTATAGTGTAAGTTCAAAACAAAAGTTCTCATAAGACTTTGAGGAACATGATGCCCGAGGAGGCCTTCACCAGAGTGAATCCTGAGGTTGGACACTTAAGGATATTTGGGTGTCTAGTATACATTCATGTACCCAAGGAAAAAAGGATCAAGCTAGACCCTTCAGGAAGAAAGGGTACATTTGTGGGGTACAATGAGTCTTCGAAGGCATATCAGATCTACATCCTTGGTTAGAGATAGATTGAGGTGAGAAGAGATGTTATCTTTGAGGAGGAGGTAGTTTTTAAGAGATCTAGAGGATATCACATGGAGATTGATCAAATTGATCTCGTTGAACTTGTAGCTCCAATTGATGTTCCCAGAGATATTGCAGTAGGTTGAAAGAGACCTACACGGGCTCGTCAGACTCTGCAGGAGGCACAAGGATATGCAAGTCCTCGTGATACCTTTTGAGTGAGCAAGAGACCTTAGAGATATTCATGCTATGCCGCAACTATGAGCCACATCATTCATTTTGAGCCTTCCTATTATGAGGAGGCAACTAGTCATCCAATATGGAGATATGTCATGATGGACGAGTATTAATCCATCATGAAGAATGATGTGTGGGATATTGTTCTGAGACCTCAGGGGAAGTTTGTAGTGACTTCCAAATGGATTTACAAGATCAAACATACAGCTGACGGAAGCATCAAGAAGCACAAAGAAAGATCTGTTGCTAGAGGATTCTCTCAGGTGGAGGGAATAGATTATGAGGAGACATTTTTCTCATGTTGCTCGATACACTTTTATTCGAACAATTATTGCCCTCGTAGCATCCATGGGTTGGAAACTACATCAGATGGATGTGAAGACAACCTTTCTCAATGGAGAGATTGAGGAAGAAATATACATTGATCAGCCGGATGGTTTCGTCATACATGAGGAGGAGTCTCATGTGTGTAGGTTGAAGAAGGCCCTATATGGACTCAAGCAGACACCTCGAGCTTGATATGCGAGGATTGATGGACACCTAATGAGTTTCGAATTCAAAAAAGATGTTGTTGATCCCAACTTGTACTACAAGACTGTTAACAATGAGGCCCTGATTCTGGTCCTCTACGTTGATGATTTATTCCTCACCGGTATAGAGAGCCTTATTATTGAATGCAAGTATGCATTGGTCTCTGAGTTCAAGATGAAGGACCTTGGTATGATGCACTACTTCTTGGGACTAGAGGTGTGTCAAAGAACTGATGAGATCTTCCTAAGTCAGGGGAAGTACACAATTGAGATATTGAAAAAGTTTGGGATGCTAAATTGTAAACCCATGGCTACACCAATGGTGACGAATTTGAAGAAACGGTGTGTGTCTTCTTTCGATTCTGACGAGATTGATCCAACCCCGTACAGACAACTAATTGGATCATTGATGTATCTAGTTAATACCAAACCAGATATTTGCTATGCAGTGAGTGCACTTAGCCATTTTATGAGCCAACCGAGATAGACACACTAGATTGTTGTGAAGCATGTGTTAAGATACTTGCGAGGCACAGTTCAACATGGTTTGAGATATACTTCCAGTGTTGATATGATATGCCAGGAATATATTGACTCTAATTGGGCAGGGAGCGCAGTGGACAGAAAGAGCACCTTTAGGTGTTGCTTCAGTTTGGGATCTTCTAGGGTTTCCTGGTGTAGCAGGAAATGAACTTCTGTGGCCTTGAGCACAACAGAAGCAGAGTACATTGCATTAAGTATGACAACCCGTGAAGCAGTGTGGCTTCACAATCTCCTTGCAGATTTATTCGAACATGTTCTGGATTCCACCATTATTCATTATGGTAACCAAAGTTGTGTGAAGATCTCTGATAATCCAATGTTTCATGACAAATCGAACCACATTGAGATCAAGTACCATTACATCCGAGACATGGTGCAGAGGAAGGAAGTATTGGTGCAGTACCTTCCTACAGATGAGCAGGTTACTGATGTTCTTACCAAACCAAGATGAAGTTCAAGTACTTCCGTGACAGACTTGGCGTGGCAGAGAATGCCTCCCTCACTGAGAGGGAGTGTTGATGTTTGCAGCTTCCTGAGACATTCTCCAGATCGTACTACTCTATGACTGAATTGAGTTGATCTGTGATGACACTTATCCGAGAAGAGATAAGTGTGGTTGGGCTTATAAACCAACGTCCCATGTGGAGAGCACATGAGGACATGTCAAGGGAGTTGACCCTTGACGTCACACACTATGGGAGTTGACCCTAGTGTTTCTAGAGGGTGTAGCCTCTATAAGTCCACATGGAGTGCCATGTGTGACAAAATTTATCCAGATCGTACTCCTCTGTGAATTGAGTTGAGTTGATATGTGAGGACACTTATTT